>JAYMTH010000678.1:0-18823 GCA_036897465.1 Pelargonium australe
TATATATATATATAATCAATGGTTACTGACCGAGCAGCTGATCATAATCAACTCTGAGCTCTCGAATTTGAGACTTCTACTGTAAACTCGTTAAATCAGGAAAACGTCAACTTGATCTCATAACATTAGACAAAATCATATCCTTCATTTCTTTAGTCAATCGGTTACACAATGGGGGTAAATCCTCCCCTTCCATAAGTTAATTGATATTCAAAATAAACCAAACATAACATACAAAATGAGAACCGGACAAATGACACTTAAGCTTGTTCTTGGCGCAAGACGCCGGCATTATAAACCGGCGTGAAATCTGGCCGGAACAGCCCCCAATTCCTCTCCGCAGTGGGACCCGGCTTCAGGTTCTCATTGAACAAGGCGAAAATGTATGTCTCAAACTTCCTGTTAGGCATCAACGGCGTCCCCTTCCCGGAACTAACATGCTTGATCAAATTCCCATTATAATCCGCAGCGCTCCGGGCATTGATCTCCGGCTGGTTGGGCTCAGCTAGAGACGGCCACCCGGTCTCCGCCACCAAAATGTCAACATCTCCATACCCCAACTTCTTCATTGCAGAGTGCACAGCGTCCATTTCAGCATCAAACATGTTGGTGTAGGTGATCTTGGTAGCCGGGTCGTAGACACCCTTGTTTGGCCTGAAGTCGGCGTAGTTGAGGATGTACGGATTGTATGCGAAGTACGGATAAGGGTTGATCATGAAAGGTGACTTGGTTTGGCGTAAAAAGTGCAGCATTGGTGCCAAAATCCCTACATCCCATCCCGGCCTGAACTTCCCGCTGCTCGGGGGCTCGGATGTTAGCATTATGCCCATAGAGTGAGGCGACGAGACCTAACAGTCAAATTCAACAACATGCGTTGTAACAAACTGAAGTCGAACGTATAGATAAACTATAATGTACCTCGTAGAGGTCATGAGATTATTCGTAATCTAAGTGTCCAACCCATATGTACTCATTGTAGGTCAATTGTCACAAAGTAGTGTGGATTGTCTTAATTGGAGGTTGGTGTAATAGATAAGATTTTAGTTTGTGACACTAACCTACTTAAAAAGGAAAAACAAAATCATAGGATACCACTCATTGTACTGTCAAATGTCAATACCCAAACATCACTTTTTAGGCTTGAGACCAGTCAAGGTTCCAACCACTCAACCTATATTAGACTTTTACCCCATAAATACTAATAAATATTTTCACAATTTTTACCATTATTTTTAAAATAACAAGAAATTAATATAAAATATTTGAAATAATATGCCTCCGGACCAAGTGAACAAATCTAATCTTAGATTTGTAATAGATTTGCCTCCAAATCTTTACAAATTCGTACATATTTATTTTCAAAGAGCTATAGACTTAAAACAAAATAACAAAACAAAAGAAGAAGCAAAAAATGAAATCAGCTAAGTACCTTAATGTCTTTGATTCCGGCGAGGACGAGAGCTCGGTAGACAGATTTCATGGCGGGTACGAGGTTGGAGATGAGGTTGTTGTCGAGCGAGTGCAAGATCTCAGTCCCGACGGCGATGTGGCTGATTTTGGTTTGGGGATGAAACGGCTTCACGTTGGCGTTAACCCACCGGCGAGCCACGCGCAGATTCGTCAGGTTTGGGATTTCGCCGTTGGGGACGGTGATGAACACGGAGATTCCGGTGCCGGCGAAGGCCCGGAGGATGTCGGGGTTGGCGTCGAAGATCTTGATTCGGTCGATGATGGTTTTGGTTCTCAAGAACTCGGCCACCTGCGCCGGCGGCGGGAGGTTGTCGCCGAGAGTGCCGTAGTTGACGCCGATGGCGTTGGTGGCGGCGGGGAGGAGGAGGAGGAGGACGGCGGCGGAGATCAGGAGGAGGTGGCAGTGGCGAGCCATGGTGTGTGTGGGCAAGATTGATTTTTGAACTGTGGTTGAGCTTTGTGCAGCTTTTTTATATAGTGGAAAAGGCGTTCACATTAGTGTTTCCAAATTTAAGGATGTTTACTAAACAAAACATGTAGTTTAATTTAAGATTAGAAGTTTTAAGTTATTGTTATTGAATACGTTAGTGTTATTTATCTTTTAATTATTTGGTGATTAACTTGTGTGTATGAGATTGATGACAACATAAGTGGATTTTGAAGAATGTAAATACATGAGATTTGAACGTTGTATAACTATAAAGAGTTAGAGTGAGTGATGGCTTAGCTGGCCTCAATGTGATTCCATGTAACTTACAAAACAGAATCCAATGCCATTTTTTTATATTTTGACGAGATTTTTAATTTTTTATCTCTCTTTTTCTTTTTCTTTATTTACGTTTTCTACTCAAAATGAGCGTTACATTTATTTAAAATGAGTTTATTATAATATTTGTTTACCAAAACTTTAAAGTAAGAGGAAATGAATATATATGGTCCCATTTTGGGACATGCTACAAATTAAAGTGTGCACATAAAAGAATAAAGAAAAATACTTTTTTACAATGACAACCAACAAAGCCTAAAGTTGATTCTCAAGCCACATATCAACAAATGTATGATGTAATTCACTCCAAAATGATAACATCAAATTATACTTTAATTTAATAATATAAAAAATACACTAATTGGTAATTAGGATTTAGGAGTGGTTGTTGGTAGGTGTGCTTCAAATGAGGTTTTACTTTATTTTTAAAATGAAGACTGAACAATGTTTTAAAAATAACATAAAATAAAATATGTTGTTTCATTCAAATCTCAACTACTTAAACAGTTACTTTTGTTCTATTTATTTGGATAACTGGTTCACATTATAAACAACATATTGTCTTGGTTTCAAAAAAAAAAAAACAACATATTGTCTTTGAAGAAAAAGACATGTATGCATTGAGATTTGAGACTGATAGATCCCAATTGGCCCAAACCAAAGCCCATGGAAAGTGATTTTTGCTTTTCCATGATTTTAAAATATATAAATAAAATAATTGTTTATTATGAAATTAAAAATAAAACAAACCCACTTAATGTGGCGTAGTTGATGTATTGGGAGTGCGTGAGTAAGAATAGCTCTTGAGTTCAATCCTCACTCAACACATTTATGAGAGATAGGTGAAAAATCTTTAACCCTGCGACGAATACTCGAATGAGGATTAGTATGGATATGTTCAAATGACTTAAAAGTGTTTATCGTGAAAGTGCGAGTCTGCTCAAAAACTGTACTGTTGAAATAATAAAAAATAAAATAGCTGGCAGTTGCCACGCGCTTGGACGACAAAGATTGTACGTTACCGAAGCCGACAGCGGAGTGCGTGACGCGCCGATTGTTTCACTGTCACTTACGTTTCTTCTTCGAAACACAAAGTCACGTGTTAAACGAGTCAAGCGAGAACAAGAAACATGGAACGTACGGTCGCCAAAAAAGAACAGCTGTTTATGTCACGACGTGCACGCGCTTTTGATGGGAGTGGCAACCAGTGGGTCTTTACTCGTGATACATCTTAAATACTGTGCTTTTAATAAACCCATTTTGATGGGCTAGCTTAGTTTATTATCTTGGGCCTGAATTCTGAGCCCACCTGGAAACACCAACTATCCATCTTTTCATAATTGTCTAATTTAGTCCTTGTACTTTCACATTTGTTTCGATTCAATTCCTAAATTTTTACCATTTCAATTTAGTCCAATGTTTTGGTACTTCCCATGATTCTTAACTTATTTAAAATTACCCTTCCTAAGATTATGGTGCAAGGTGAATGGTGTCAACGATGGTAAACTCAAAAGTTGGTTTCGCTGAGGTATTACGGATGAGTTGGAGGCTCGCGGGGATGTACCTTATCAAGTGCACATAACTTTGAGACCCTGAGAGAGGGTTCTATAGGCATTGGAGGCTCTAAAAATGTCACATATGAGTTCAAATGAATCACATTGTATCCTGAATAGATTTGTGGAGCCGATCGAGATATAAAATAGGTTCAAGGACCATTCAATAATAAAATGATATGTGGGGTGGTAAAATGGGAGAATTAGACAGTAAAATTAGTTATGGTCGAAGGGAAAAACTAGGAAGTTTGATTGGTCCAATTTCAATTAATTAGTTGAATAGTTTACTTTGTTTACGGTGGACTGGACCAAACAGTAGAATCTTGTATGGCACGAACCACTAGAACTCGTCACGTGGCGCAAGTTTATTGGTCTGTTGAGGGGAACCATCTTATGTGAGTAGCCTTGCAAATGTCTTTATGGACTTGATGTAGGGTTGAGACAACATTGAGTCTACCCATTGACTCAGGTCGAGTCATTGGGTGGACTCAAATGAACCGTTGACAAGAGATAATGTTTCATATGTATATGTTATACAATGAATAGGCCACATGGTTGATCGTGACTTGAGGATTCGCTAGGATTGGGCTCGCATGCAGACAATGAGAAAGCTTGGTATTGGGTCGAATTTTAGTGAGTCTACCAAGTGACTCGCCCAACTTATAGAGTCTACCCAACGACTTGATCGATTAACGGGTGCCAATCGTGTGTGGTTGTAAGTTGATGCAACTAGAGTGAGGTGGCATATGGTGGTTGGTGAAGGCGTGGAGATGCCACGTGAGGTGTTGAAGTGGTCTTGAGGCGAAACGTGGTAGGTCGAACACGTGATTGTACAATGGAGCGTGTCTTGGCATGTGACTTAAGCGTGGGTCACGTGTTTTGGATTGTTATATCTTATTTTTTGCATTTTTTTCCCATATTTTTGGACTACTTGATACTCGTTATGGTTCGATTTGATTCTCGTCTGGATTGTCATCTCTTAGTTCCATTTAATAAATTGATAAAAATAACATATTAATTTGTGAAGTGAATCGTCAATATTTGAGTCTAGAAGAGCCGGCCCACAAATGTAACAAATTTCTCCCCTAAAAAGTTAATCAGTCACCAATATGCAAACAATAACATGGTTATCCAAGTCCAATATTTTGCACTAAACTTGTCAGATTGTATCACCTAAATGTTTACAATGTAATTCACAAGAGATGTTTGTACTAAATTTATGTAACAAAAATGATAAAATACACATACTTTATAGTAATTAGGAGTGCATAATAGCTGGCCAAAAATAAATTGCTTCACTCAATAGTTAAATTTATTTTTTACAGATTGAAATAAAAGAAATAAAAGAACAAAAAAAAATTAAAGAAATAAATGGTTTCTAAAATCGATGAAAGTCTATAAAAAAAATGATGAAAGAAATGAACAAAAAAATTATTTGAAGGAAAGAACTTTAAATGGGAAAAAAAAGGTAAACAAAAGAAGACAAATAGAAAAAGTAAATTGGAAGAAATGAGAAAAGAGAAAACAATTGGTATAGTCAAATAAATATTCTTCTAATACATTTCGGATAAAAAAAAAACATTTTCTTTTGGTTTTTTTTTTAAAAGGGAAAAATTCAACACAACAAAAAAAAAAAAAAAAAAAAAAAAAAAAAGTACCTAAACGATAAAGAAAAAAAAAAAGAATAGGCATATGGCAGATGATTCAATTTTAACTATCAACACAGTTTATGGATTGAATTATGCTTAATTATTAATCAAAATTCAAAACACAATGTTGAAGTTAATTTCAAATTTGAAGGATAAATAGTAATAAATCATTAGATGGAAGAAAATAAAAATAAGTTTGACTATTTATTTATGAATCATTAATATTGCTGTTTAGATACATCGTTGTCACTCATATTATAAAAGCATACGACTAAATTTATTACTAAGTTCCAAAATTTTGATTCTTTACCAAAATATAGAGAGGTCATTTTCGACCAAATTCATACTAAAAAAAAAATAGACGTTGGATGTAAATTTTAGACCCAAAATTGATAATACATTAATTTCCTTTAATAACTATAATTATTACATTAAAACAAAAACAATTTAATTTTGTAAAAATCATTAATACATATACATTGGACTTTTTGAGAAAACCGGATGAATATGTGTGCAGCCCAATGTTTCGTTTTCAAAATTTTCGAAAATTATGGAAACAAACATCGGGTTGGGTTCATGATTCATTTTTGTGACCTAATGTAAATGTGACGACCAATGAACCTACACATTTCATAACGGACAAATAACAGATAAGTTTTACTAATTTATTTATTTGCATTATCACCTCCAATGTTTTAATATTCTTACTTCAAGATATGTATTTCAAAAATATTTCATTTACGCCTCTTGCTTTTTTGAGTTTTTATTTTTATGCCCATTACAATATAAATAAATATTAATTCATATTTATCCAAATTTGCTACTCATTTTCCCCAAATTTATTAACACACAAAATATTGGTTAAATTCTTAAGGATAGAACATAACTGGTTTATTCCAATGAGTGATTTTGTTGGGTATGATATAAACATCTTAGATTTAAAATAGATTTTTAGCATTAAATATATTTCAAAAAAATAACCGTCTATCTTTCAACGTGATTACAAAATGAATAATAAGAGCGAACAAATTTATTAGAATTTGATTTTGGTCGATTGTACGGAAACATGAAGTGTTTCCTAATTAATATGTCGTGTTTGAAATTTATTAAATGTCACCTTAATAAAGAGCTATTGGTGAATCTATTTTCCCGTATTTTCCGCAAAACACATATTAATGCAACTAAAATTAACCGTCAACTTATTTACATTTACATGCATGAAAATACTAAAGTACGTACATACGTACGTACTAATTGATCAAGTTTATATTACTTACAAAAGAAAAGCTCACTCAAATATAAATAGTGTTAAATAACTTAGTGTTATCCTTTAAAAAAGACTAACAAGGGCTCAAATGAAAAAATGTGTTCAGATACAGATAGATTTGGTAAATTAACATAAAATAGGGTGGTTCAAGAGAAAATGTTTGTAGTATAAATATGAGTCTCATATTGCCATTTTTGTTTCCCTCATAGCCAAAGAGAAAGACTTGAGTTGTGAATTGTGATAGTGATGTCTAGTCGAGGAGAATCAAGCTCTGTCTCTCGAAAGGGAAAAAGAACTGTTCAAGATGACATAGATGATTCAATGACCATAAATGATTTAATACGTAAATCTTTATCGTCTGAGAATACTATGCAGTTGATTAGACAAAAAAAATGTAGGGAGAGAAAAAGTGGTAGCACTAGCCATTTGTTCGACAATACTGCTCAGGGCTATGGTTGGTTGCTCCCCGGCTGGGTGGCCGAGGAGCGCCGGATGCCCCATGGCCGCGTCTATAGGGTAAGCTACCTACATCCATTATTACATGTTCTTATGGGTTTTTTTTGTTTTGTTTTTTCTTTTCTTCAATTTAAGTTACATGTGAACTAAAATTTTACAGATGAGAATTAGATTCACATGACTAGAGGGTTTGTTTAATGTAACAAATGATTCTATTTTCTTAACAAAAAAATTCATATATATATATATATTGTGTGTGAAACAAAAAATATTGTTTGAGTGAGAAAGCTAATTTTGGTGTTGGAATTATCAATCAAGAGTGAATTTGTTTTAAAGAAGAAGAAAGAAGAAAAAAAAAGTGGCTTCTTCCTGTATTTTCTGCTTTTGTTTAACTCAGTTTTGTTATCATATGTTAAAATTGTTACGATGAAATCTGTCACATAGTTTTATTCATGCACCAACTTCATTCGAAATTTTAGATCGAAGTTTGGTTATGAACAAAATATAATTTTCCCTCTTTTTCATAACTTTTTTGCACCTGACTTTATGAGATCTAATTCACAACATCTATATGTGTTTCGAACGATTGAGTCATCACTTATAGAAGAAAGACTTGAACCAAGACTTTATTCATGCCTTTGAACCAAAAAAAAAAAAGTTTTTTTTTTTTTTTAGAGAGACAACATGTTAATTTAAGATTGAAAGATGAAGCAATGGAACAAGAAGAGAGATAGATGTTGAGTGTCCAAAATGAATAAATTTGTTGTTTTGTTAAAATTAAATTACAATAATGTGATTGTTTGATTGATTGATGCAGTACTATTATGATCCAAATGGGAACATGTACAACACCAAGGAAGATGTGATCTACTGTTGGGAAGTTCATGGCATGAATCTGCTTGATGACTGATATTGCTTTCATTTTAGTTTCTATATGGATCACCCTATAATCTATCTATCTATTACTATGTTATTGGAGTTTGTACCCTTTCCTTATAATTCAGAATAATCTTTTCTTATTTATGGTTTTTTTTTTTTTTTTCTTTCTTTCAATTATATCAATTTGGTTTGTATTTGGTAATTGATGACAACAAGTCAACAACTAAATTGAAATAAAAACCAAGTAAAGCCCACAAGGACTAGACATGTTCACTTACATATCAGACAACATAAAAGAAGAGCTGAAATGAAACAACATCCTGTGCAATTACCAACCCAATCAAAGATTCATTTTATCCTTTGCATGTGTGGACTTATTTCTTTATTACCTCATCGATGAGGTCGATACGTGCACAATTAAAGGCTTTTTAAATCGGCACTTCCCCTCACGTGGGCCGCGGTTGACATATCCATCTGTAAGCGGACCGGAGACCACAAAGGGAGGCAACATAGACAGACCACTTTCGGGCTAGAGACCATAGAGGGAGGCAACATAGACATGCCACTTCCGGGCCAAGGCATCAAAACCTGTTCTGATACCATCATAAATTTCATTATCAAAACCTGTTCTGATACCATCATAAATTTCATTATTGGGCTAAACACAATGGTTTAGGCTTCTACTACTAAAAAGTCAACACTATTAGTAATTTTTTTTTTTAATGAAAATATTATATATAACTTTTTCATTTTAGTCTTGTTTCACCCACTTTAACAATACGCTCGTTCTAAAACTAACACAACAATTTAAGACACATAAAAAATGAAGCAACTTTAAGGTACCATGATCACAATTAATCAAGTAGCTACAAATGGAGTAAATATTCCAACAACTTTCATACCATTATAGAATATATGGAACTCATCCTTCAAGGAAAAACAACAAAACAAAACTGAAACAAAATTCCCAGCACCATCAAAATAAAGGCAAGGGATAATACATTCTTTCAACATAAAACAATCAAATGAAATCTATGGAATAACCCAAAAACTACTGCAGAGATTTAGTAACCTGAACTCATCTGGTTGCTTTCTGCTAGTACACAAGAACTGAAGTGGTAGGATGTCTCGCTGACCAACCTCGATGTAAAGGAAATAAAGAGGAAAGAATCTATCCACCGTACTATAGTGTGTTATTGCTACCGGTATCTCCTATATGAACCAGCCTTTTGTTCTGGTTCACACTTATTTCATATCCTGGAAGAAAAAAGAATTTTTGAATAGAAGGCCGCCGCAGTACAATTGGTCTCTCTCACAAAAGCTGTACGTCTCGGAAGGTCCTAAGTCCTCAAATAGGAGTGCCTCCTCCTCTCGAGCTTCTTCAGCCTCCACTTATTATCACTGTTAATGGGCTTCAACAGCCTCTCTGCTTCTACTTCAGAATGAAGAGAGGATTGCAGCCTCTTCAAATGTCCGCTGCAACGCCCGTGCTCGGAAATTTTGGCACTGCTGATGTTCTGTTCAACAGGACTCAACTGTCTCTGGTGGGGTGAGTACCACTTCGCTTGTAGATAAGCAAGAGATCTCCATGGAGGAAGGGGCATTGAGTTCTGCTTCAGAGAAGATTTAGCAGCCTCAGCCATGACCTGAAGCAGTTGTTTCAAACGGGTCAAGGAGCCCACATAAACAACGGGGAGGGAATTCAACATTCTGTCATATGAATCGACAGCTCTTGCTATTTCAAAGTGGCTTCGAAAGTCAATATCTATTATCAAACGTTCAGAGCTTGCGCCATTTTTGTAGTTGACCACATCGATGTATTCATGATCCCCTGCATAGTAGTAACATAAGGAAAATTTGTCAGAAACTTTACCCAGAAATACTCTGCTCCAGTAGGGCATAAAGATGAAGATGAACACAGATTGTTGTCATATGAAATAGCAACAGTGAGGTAAGAAAATTGAACAAGTTAATGTCAGGCAAAACCCTCACCAAACAGCTGTATGACCATTCCTATTTGTCTAGAGTCATTGCACAAAAGACCCAGAAACACAGAAGAAGAATCATGTATTAAGGTATGGTTGGGTTCATTAATTGTAAAATATTTTTCAACATAGATGATTGATTCCTTCTGTGACACAATTATACACAAAAAGTTATGCAACAACATACGGTTTCTTCAAGTTCAAATTCTCCCCCAAAATACAACCAGAATCATATGCTCTCAAACATGAAATGAGACTAAGAATTGCGTTTGCATTACAAACTTATTCAATATAAAGTGCAGTTCCTGAGTTCAAAGGCATACCCCCAGGGACCTTGCCGCTACCCTGCCACTTTGCTACACAGACACCAGCATCATAACCAGAAAGTCTCAGAAGCTTTACCAACAAAAACCTGATGCAGCTAGCATTACATGGACCCGACTGGACCAAGTTAAGGTCGGTCTCAATCATAGATAGTATAAGGGAGTGAACCACCGACTGCAAGTCACTCTCAAACTGATCCGTCGAATGCTTATAAAACTGTAAAATAACAGATAATCACCCATATAAGTATCTCAATTAACAAATCCTAAATGAAAAATATAACACATCATTGTAAAATATACCAACTGAAAGAAATTCATAAGGAGTGGGCCAATAAATATCCTCTCTCCATAATGATTGTTAGAATAACAGTAACATTATAAACTGTATGGGTAAGGAACTAGGGCCTGACAGAGAAAAAATAATTTGTGAATTTTAAAGGAACCTATTCACCAAGTGACAAGCTTTGATTTGACTCAACTTATTACCGCACATCATCCATAATAATATTAGAATCTTGACCTCTTTATGCTCGTCTATGACAACAGCTTTGCAAGACATCATCAACTAGGGGCACCCAGACATACCATCGCCTTTCATATTATTCTTCATCCTTGAACCCAACCCTCCTAAAACCATGAAAAAAATGATCTATATAATTATGTATTTTTCTTTTGCTTGGATTCTAAATCTAAGTTTCTTTCTTTTTTTATAAATATTACAAACTCCAGAAAAATAATAATTAAGCGACTACAAATATTGATTTTTGATCTGCTAAAAAAGGAAATTTAAGTTCACTAAATTGTTTAAAGACTAGCAAGGGACATAAGCAGCTGAAAATTGAAAATATCAGCTTCCCAACAACTGAAAACAAGAACTTAGAAAATTCCAACAGCTGACAAAAATTGGAATCATTGAAGAGAAGAATTGCAATCAAAACTTCATCAATCAAAGTATGAAATGGTGCTCAGCAATTAAAGATTCAAATTTGTTTACTAGTTCAACAAAGAAGAAGAGGGTTTTACCGATAATTTATCAGCGAGGTGGGCGAGATCAGAGCAACCCGAATCGCTGTCGCTACTGCACCAGGAATCGGCCCCGCCGCTTCCATTCTCCAGGAAATCGCTCACCATCACTGCCAAGTCATGCTCGCTCTCATGACTGAACCCTCCGCCGATCTGCCTCATCATTCCTCTGGGCCACAAATCCCTGGCGGCCGCCGCCGCATAGACTCGGCAGTTCATTCCTCCTCCACCACCACCAGTGCCGCCGCCCAGGCCGACCGCTCTACCAATCCCAATTCCCAGCTCCTCACCGATCATCAATAATTCAAATGTCACAAAACCATCTCCACAGTACAATTCCCCAAACAAAAAAAACCCTAATCTAGCCGAAGCCCACAAACAATTCACAAAATTCAATCTTAATTCGAAAATAAATCAACAATCTGAATACCGGGAAAAGAAAAAGTGTTCTTTTTTATGCTTCTGCAAAATAAATGATGTGTTTTGTGGAGTTTGATGAAATTGAAATTGGTGTTCGGGGAAGAGAAAAAGCTCAATTGACGTACGGAAGGTGAAGGCAATGGAAGAGGTCTGGTAGGTTCTGTCTGTCTATATAGCATTAGCAGGAAGCGAAGCAGAGTGGGAGAGGAGGCATGTGAAATGACGGAAATGGCCTTTTGGATCTCCTCTTCGTGACCAAGTAAAAATCCACTGTAATTTCCTTCCCTTTTTTAACGAAGGCAAAGAATCCGGACGAAAGGGAAGGGAATATGCGTTTGATCGTACATTCAGAAATTTGAGTCAATGAAATTTTGTACACACAAAATAATGTACGATCCATGGATACTCTTTATCTTTTTTACAGTAAAATATAATGTAATTTTTTTTTTTAATAATGATTGATGCACCTCTTTAAAACAAATCAATTTTAGCACTAAATTTTGTAGTCTTTTTGTGGAAAGGTGGTGTGCCTTAATAAAAAAAAAATATTATATGTATGAAGTCTTGGATACTAAGCTAGTGGCTTTCCTATAAAACAAACAAAAAAATACTAGTGGCTTGAGCAAAATAGAGCTCTTATGAACCCTTACTGCTTTGGGTAGCATTCCAGTGTTTTAGTAGGATGTGTAGTCTGAAGGCAATTTAGCGAGGTGTGAAACTTGCAGGTTGCCCAACAAGCTAGGGAGTCTTGAAAATGACTCGACAAGACAAAAATCACGGAGGTTGCACAGTAAAGCAGGGATACTTAGAGGTGAATCATCAATGCGGGGACCTTAGATGTTGCTCCATGAGACAGAGAGCTTTGGATGTTACCCAATGAGGCTGAGAGTTTTGCAGGTGTGGGAACTCACGTTAGGAGCCTTGTTGGGTAGATGATTCTTGGGAACCCTTGAATGATCCTTGTGAGAAACATTACTTTTCTCTCTCGCGTCTGTGAGGATGCCAATGTAACTTTCGAACATCACGTGTCATTCGAGACTTTATCTTATGATTGTTTATAGTAGCATCATCTTTCTACTTTAGTTGGTTTTATTCAAAAATAAATTAAAAATGATACTCAAATGTATATTACTCTAATGAACATATTCTTAACAAGTCGTGTCTTTGATTTTATAAATATTACATCGGTAAAAGACTCAATTTAGTCTTTGAACTTTGGTGTTTTGACCAAAAATGGTCCATGGACTTTCATGTTTCGCCCCAATTTGGTCATTGAACTATCAATTGATCCAAAATGGTTATTGCCCTTAGAGCTTATATTGAAAGTTCAGGACCAAAGTGGGTCAACTTTTAAAAGTTCATGGATCATTTTGGGTCAATTGAAAGTTTATGGACCAAATTAGGTCTCGGTTAAAAAAATTAAGGAACAAATTGAGTCAAAACACCAAAATTCGAGACCAAATTAAATCTTTTACCTGTAATTAATTTGATTCACCTTTTAATAGTAGATGACTAAATTATTAATACAAAATAAAAATAAGAGTCTAAATTAGGATATGGTAGGGAAATTGAATAGTAATGTAGTGAGTTGTGGTCATTGGTCAATAGTCCCAAATGATGGCTAGACCAAGAGATGGCTCTGGCTGTTTGTAGTTTGGTCAATTACAGGTATCTCTATCTATCTGCCCCTACCACCCGTGACCCACCTACTTCTTTTTAATTACCATTCTATCCTATTCTATTCCATTCCTTGGATTTTCTACTTCCATGCATCTACATTCAACTTTTCGCACTCCTCCACGCATAAAATTATAATATAAACTCAAAATTATCATCATACATTACGTTTCCTCTTCATGCATTTTGCAAAATAAACTGTAAAATAATCACAACCTCTAATTTTCCTGCTATTAGTACTACTAACAATACTTCACAATGAAAAAGTCAAATGGTGTTAATGCACATGAAAAATATGAACATCAAAGAGTCTACTCACTCACTTTTATATCCTAACCCCATGTTGATTCTTTCCTAGGGTATAATTCAGACAATATTTTGATTTTGACTCGATCAATACATATATACACGTGTGTGTATAAGTCAAACATGAGTTTACACAACAATTCAAGACATAAAAAAATATGGCACTCGATTTTGAGATGAAAATATTATTTGACTACGCAACACAATAATGAATATTCAATCAACTTCATATTTAATTTGAATTTAGATATGGTTACGGATCCAAATTTTCCTCCATTGCACGATATCTAAGTAAAGTATATGCAAAAAAGGTGGGAGAAATGGGCAGAAGAGCAGCAATTTACTCTAACTACTGACAATGACGTGGAGATAAATTAATATTAATGAAAAGATCATTTTCTAGTAGATCACATACTTACAGGCAATTTGGACATATATTTTTTATTGTTTGGTTTAGGTTTAGATAGATTAACCTTCAACCAATCAGAGCTGGACGGCACATATAGTCCCCTCTGTCTCTGTCAGGCATTGTTTCCGGCTGATGTTCCTATGCAAATTGCAAATGCAACATTTTATGTTTGAGGATCATGTTCTTCTAAAAATATAATCTTATTAGGTTAAATAAAAAACAAAAGAATTATTATCACCTGTTATGTAACTCAATCATGTATTTGAAAAAATAAAATAAAAAACACAAACAAACAAGGAATAAAGTATTCAGAAATAAAATGATAGGTGGAAACTAGTTTTAGATAAATTCATAGCCAACAAAGTAAAGCATCATTTTCAACTTCCAAGTAATAACCATTACCAGTTCCCTCCCCAACAAATAAATAAATGAAAGCCCATAAATTTTGGATATTTGACAAAGCAAAGCATCATTTTCAAACCAGAAAAGAACCTATGCATAGCATAACAGCATAATGTCCTCATCTACCACCATATATTTTCCAACCAAAGAAGATAAGATCAAAGGTTAATAGAAGAGAGCAAAGACTTCTTCCAATGTGGGTATCATGTTTGAAGTCTGAGATATTAATAATTTGAAATAACATATACTATCCAAAGGGAATCTAATAATTGCACAAAATGCAGACTTCATTATGGAATCTAATCATTGTCCAGCAAAATAGTAAAAAAGTTGATTGCAAAGCTAATAACCTCATGTTTCTGCATCTATGTATATACTATATACTATACATACCAGATATAAAAAAGTCCAACATATGAGAATAAAAGGACAAGATACTCACTTTGATCAACTGTATCAGAGTTGGCAAGTTCACAGAAACATACCATTTGGCTCGCTAAATGATGCCACAGAATCACAATTAGTTCCTGTTCTTTAAAAGACACAAAAAGAAACATTATGTAATCAGATATGAGTTGTATGATGTAAACCTAGCAAAGCAGTTTAGGATTTAGGTAATACATTAGTATCATTTGTTTAATGTGCCCTGGTCCTAATCCTCTGTTTTAGGTTGTATGTTGTACTAATAATAGAGAACAGAAGAAGTCCAAAGGACCCACTCCATGTGCAAACACAACATTATTATGGTTTTGTAACACAAAGAAGGGAACATGAGGTGTTTTCTATCTGGCTCATTCAGGAATATACTAGCCTTCTCTCTCATGTATATTCTATTCTATTTCATGATAGCAGCTGGGTCATAGGGTAGACATTTGGCAGAGTTAGCAAAAGATGAGAAAAAATAATTATAGATGCTTCAGGTCAGGACCACTTCTTTTTGGAGGTTCCAATTAAAATGACCCAACAAGACTTGTGCTATTATTCTATAGGCCCAGTTGACCATGATTGGAGAAGCCTCGGACAATTCTTTAAGCTATGTTGCTAAAATTGAGCAGAACTCAATCTCAAATAAATGTAAGAGTTTAACTTCCTAAGAAAAAACTTCTGTAAGAGATGAATTCTGACCTATTGCACTACTAACACTAAACTTGAAAGCAATAGCCTGGATTGCAAAGTTAATAAGATATTTAAGGTGCAGTGCAAGTAAGGCATAGTGATGTGTTTTCATCCAATAAATAAGCTCCAGAAATGCTTACACACGAAATGATCAGAAAATCTTACAAAATAATATTGGAAAAATTAGATTCAAACCTCAAATTACAAAGATGTGTTAATAAATATATGTATTCCTATTCTGTCTTTTATTTTCTTTCATTATCAATAACCATTTGAACATTCCCTTCTCAGCAAATTTGGCTGGTTCTTAACAAGTTACTTTGATGTAAGAAAATAAAAATCAAGCGATACAGCCAACATTCATAAAGTTCACCAAAAATTTAAACCAACGTAATCAGATACCTGTAAATGTGCAACAGACTCAACATAACTATCTATTTATTTACAATGAAACTGTCACAATATTTCATTAAAACTAAAAAATAAGTACATAATGTCTCTATAAGAGTTCCAGGTTAAGCCATTGAGGCACGATTATTCCAAATTATGAAGAGCAGGTCACGGGTAAGCAATCTGTTGGAAAGAATTTCAAGAGAACAGAAGTACCTCCCATACTAGCTTGCTTGAAACTATAGTCTCAGCTGAGCAGGGAAACCAGTTACAAATGATGATGACCCCCTAACGTCGCAGAACCCGCTGTAAAACAGAATAGTTAATCAGATATAGGAACACAACTCATCTCTTATTCTAAGACTAGTAAACTCCATAAGCCCTGATACATGTCTCTGTGGCATATATCAACAAGATCATGATCAATTGGTAAAGGATGAAGGAACAGGGAATGTTGCATACAATATGTGTAGGCTATATCTTATCACATAAACCAATGATCACTGTTACACTTCTACATGCAGTTGTTCTCATTAAATATAACACAAAATGACAACTAAAGACACCACAGAAGAACGTACTCTTGGTCCATGATCAGCTACTTGCGGTCGACTGTTAGACATTCTATCTGGATCAGGCACCAACTCTGAGCTGCCGTGCTTATAGAACGCTTGCAGGGCTCTCCCAACAAATGGGCGAACTATATTCACTTCCATGGCAGATAGATCTTTGATCTGCAGTTATAAATTCAAGTAATTCAGGAAAAACAACCCCAAAACATTGCAGTAGAGGATTTATGGCAAAAAAAAAAAAAAAAAAACAAAAAAAAAAACAAATGTGACCATCTGAAATGTCTTCATACAAACAATTAACACATGCAAGACAGCAGAACCATTTGATGAACTGCAACAAATTCGAAAGCTAATAGCCTTTCCCTGGATATGCATTTTCATGACTTGTTATATCTACCTTGCGTCCACTTTTTTCCCCCAACCCCCCATCTGTTGGTACAATGACAACGTAAAATTAATCACCAGGGAATGGTTGCAATAGCAACATAGCATTAAGCATTTCATGTTGTAGATAAATCTTCATATATCCTTAGAAGTGTAATTCTAATGTTGACAACTGATATCAATTGAAAAAAGTGAGGCATGAAAACTTCGAATAACCCTGTGTCTATGGAAGATGGTTCTTTTACCTCTCCTCTATAGACATTACCACTGCCAAAAAGTTGTCTATTTGGTTTCTTGTAACTAAGGGGTTGCTTATGGGAACACTGAGATACTATATTTTTCTTCATTTAAGTTTCATCGTAGTTTAATTTGCCTAATGCCTAATGGATGAATCAACAGACTTCTCAAATCAATCAGGCCACTAGAACACACTGTTGTAACTAAAAGTTCCCACAACCCATAGAGTTTTTATTTGATATGCTCCAATTTCCAAAACATTTACTCATTTTGGAAAGCCAAGGCATGAACAATTTTACTTCACCAAAGACACCCATTCCATAAATCACTATTTCCTTCATTACTCATTATCACAATGGCAAGGTGGTACTATATGAAAATGTACTTAAATGTATAACTGTGAGTGCATTTACTACAACTTCCTAGCATTATTTGAAAAAGAAGATGATGATGAATCAATAACATTAATGAGGAGAACAAGTATACCTTCACAGCAGGTGTTCGACCATCAATTGCCTCTAAGCTAGTCTCGACTTTATGAAACCTGACATCTCTTATGTCCTCAATAAGGGACCTCACCTAACAGAAAAAAATATATCAAAGTTCTAATAAAAACTGAAATGCATAAGTGGAAAAGGTTAAGAGACAGACTTAACTTACCATATATATGTCGGGAATGTCATTGCGAGCACTGTTACCCACAAGCACAAAGTTAACATCAATTGTGAGTGTAAAAAGTTTTTAAATAGCTTTTGATACTTACTGGTCAAACAGAATCCTCGAGATTTCCACATAGTGAAATGGTAATTGCTGGAAAGTTTTCTGAGAGTCTCGCTCAGCTTCTAAAACTTGCGTCAGTTTTTCTAGACCAAAAGCAGAAAATGATGGAAAGCATTATTATCTACACATTTACCCATTTCATAAGGACAATAAACATACCCTGGAGTTCAAATTAGTCAATATTCATATACACCATTTCACAGGAATGGCTAGAAAGCAAATAATTGTTACAGAATTAAAGCACTTTTCCCAGAGAGAAACAGAGTTTCATAACAATTTTATGAGTGACACAAACTCTCCTAAAAAGCACAACTGAGCATGCACTCCAGCAATTTTTTGTTTTATACATATGTGTTCTGTAACAACAGTTACTCGACTTTTGTTCAATTATCCGATGAATATGAAGTGCTCTAAGCAGAAACTAAGGGTTAAACTTCTATAAAACCGAAATACAAAATTAACAAGGTCTCGCCCATCGTAAGAACAAATGTGTTTTCAAGGAATTAAAACGAGAATAAGAGCAATGATGAGTAGAAGGGAAAAGGAATGTTTGAACAAAAAGCCACTCACCCACAGTCATCCACTGGGGAGGACGAATAGTACATTTCCCTCTCCTCTTCAAAGCCACAGCTAGCCACAATGGTACTTGAGTCACTATTTGCGGAAGAAACGGACCGTAATCTCCCTGGCAGAGATCCAAACCAAAAACTTATCCCCATAACCTACTGATTTACCAATCAAATTTGAAGATATATA
>JAYMTH010000679.1:0-18821 GCA_036897465.1 Pelargonium australe
AATTGTAAAATAAGGTAAGTAAATCATAATCAATAGGATTTGAAGTTAAAATAAAAGTTTAATTTTAGACATTTAAATATATTACCATTATTATTATTATTTTGATTTATTATACAAAATTATTTAATTAAGTTTGTTAAAATTTATTAATTATTAAATTTGTGAAAGTACCCGTGCATCGCACGAGTGTATAAACTAATATATATATATATATTATGGACACTAATTTATATATGTGAAAATACATATGCGAATCATTCTTCCATATCCCGTCAATAATGACATGACACGTAGGATTAATGGTCAACGGGGGTTGACAAACAAGCCATGTGGCGGTATACGTGTGGACCCACAAAATATATTGGTGGCAAACTTCTCACTCTCCTGTCCCAATACACCTTCCTAGTTATATCCTCCTTTAAGCTTATAAATACCACCTTCTATGACCTCCTCTCTCACTCTCATTTCTCTCTACGTACCACACACCATTAATCATCCTCCATCTCACAGACCTAACCATACCATATCAAAACAAATACCTTCTAATAAGTTTCAGCTGTGCATGCAACCATATATATATATATACTTAGATCGATCCATAAACAATCGCATTAATCGTCATCAGCGCTAGCTCTTGCTACCTAATTTTGATTTGTTGATGGTGATGGGTAACGCCGGCGCACCCGACATGGAGTGCCGGCACCAGGTGGCCATTCCACCGCCCAAACCATTTCTCACCTCCCTCACATCCGGTCTCAAAGAGACCTTCTTCCCGGACGATCCTTTCCGCCAATTCAAGAACCAGCCCACCTCTAAAAGATTCTTACTAGCCTTCCAGTACTTCATTCCCATCCTCGAATGGGCTCCTCGTTACACCTTCGACTACTTCAAGTCCGATTTCGTGGCCGGAATCACCATAGCCAGTCTTGCTGTTCCGCAAGGGATAAGCTACGCAAGCTTAGCCTACTTGCCTCCCATTATTGGACTATGTAATAACCTTATTGTTAATTATTGTATTCATTAATAAGTAGCTTATTATTAACAATTATAGGATTGAATATGTTATATTATTGCAGATTCGAGCTTTGTTCCGCCATTGGTATACGCCATGATGGGAAGCTCCAAAGACTTGGCCGTGGGAACTGTTGCGGTTGCGTCTCTTCTCATAGCTTCCATGTTAGGGAAGGAGGTCAATCCCAATGAAAACCCTAAACTCTACATTCAGTTAGCTATGACCGCCACGTTCTTCGCCGGAGTTTTCCAGGCTGCTCTCGGCTTCTTAAGGTCTGTTTTGTACATATATCTAATCTTTTACATCTTAGCTAGCTAGGTCACCAATAATATAAACTCGGAGATTATACATACTTTTCTTTTTATCAGTTAAGCTACACAGTAGAAAGTAGCTCACCCCTTAAAACCCCACCTCACGTACTCTACTCAAAGAGTTGAATCTATAACATCTCACAAAGAAGCGTGTGTCTTGACCACTGAGTCATGTAACGATTACATATATGGTACTAATGATTGTTTGATGTTGTAGGCTTGGTTTTATAGTGGACTTCCTGTCACATGCAACAATAGTGGGTTTCATGGGTGGAGCAGCCACTGTTGTCTGTCTGCAGCAGCTAAAGGGGATTCTTGGTTTGGTCCATTTCACTCATGGAACTGACCTTCTCTCTGTCATGCACTCTGTCTTCTCCCAAACTCACCAGGTCTATCATTATTCATTACCTACTACGATCATATTATGTAACAATGAAGGATCTAGGACCTCTTTATATTTTATTAATGAAGTGGTTGATCTAAGTTGTAGCTACCATTCCAAAACAAAATTAGTAATTACAATATTTTACAGATCCTGAATTTTGAGTATATGAATTGTTGCAGTGGAGATGGGAAAGTGGCGTGTTGGGTTGTTGTTTCCTCTTCTTCCTTCTGGTCACCAGATACTTTGTAAGTAAAATACAAACACTGACCCAAATCAACTTTTGATTTCTTTCATGTTGTATTAAGATTCTTTTATCATATCACTTATGTAACATACATGCATATATAGAATATATATACTACCAAAAGGTGTGTATAGAGAAACAAGAAATTTCCAATTTTTTAGAAAATCTATCATGCCTCACCCACTTTCACTTGTTGCTGTCTTAATAGCTTATTGTGTAATTCCAAAACTCCACCTAAAATATAAATTATATATTACCAGCTGCTTCTAGAATCCAGATTGAGTTTCGTATGAAATAAGTTATAATCTACAAATGTCACCATTTACTACTAATAACCCTTTCCTGTACATAATTAACTTATGCATTAAGTTGTGATTTGTGTTCAATTAATATAAGATTAGTTATAAATTATAATAATTAACCTTGTTTGGGTTGTTGTTTGAAAACAGAGCAAAAAGAAGACAACCTTCTTCTGGATAAATGCCATGGCTCCTTTGACTTCCGTCATCTTGGGAAGCATTCTTGTTTACGTGACCCACGCTGAGAAACATGGAGTCCAAGTGGTCAGTTTTTTTATTTATTTATTTATTTTATTTTGCATCATATATACACATGCTAATATATGTCATCCAATAATTATTGGATCACATCATTTTTTTATTATAAGCTTATATAATATGATGCCATGTCATTATCCGAAATTTGGATTTGTGCTTACTATTTTTCAAACAAGTTTTCATTAGTGTTTCACACGCTTTGTATCAATAAAATCACCATATATATTTTATTTTTGTGCAAACACACATAAATTGAATCAACCACGTAATTATGCATATGATTCATCGTGTCCAAATCAAAAGATTTGGGTTTGGTATTTGTCACAGTCTCAAAATTGGACTCTACACTCACCGACCTCATTGAAAATGATGCAAATTTGATATGAATCCACAAATTTAGCTAACCAATATTGACGAAATGTTGTGATGTCATCTCCAGATCGGACATCTGAAGAAAGGGTTGAATCCACCGTCTGTGTCCGAATTGGCTTTTGGGTCACCGTATCTGCCGGTAGCCATTAAAACTGGAATCATCACTGGTATCATAGCTCTTGCTGTAAGTTAGCTACTCTGTTTCATTACAGAGCACTTGGCTACTCTGTTTCATTACATAAGTTTCACTGCAAATGAATTATATATATGCAGGAAGGAATAGCCGTTGGGAGGAGCTTTGCGATGTTCAATAACTACCACATTGACGGCAACAAAGAGATGATCGCTTTCGGGATGATGAACATCGCCGGATCTTGCACTTCTTGCTACTTAACCACCGGGCCATTTTCGCGGACAGCGGTGAATTTCAATGCTGGATGCAAGAGTGCAGTGTCCAACATTGTCATGTCTACGGCAGTGATGATAACATTGCTGTTCTTGACTCCATTGTTCCATTACACACCAATTGTGGTCCTCTCCTCCATCATAATCGCAGCCATGCTTGGCCTCATCGACTACGAAGCTGCTCTCCACCTCTGGCATGTTGACAAGTTCGATTTCGTGGTGTGCATGAGTGCCTATCTTGGTGTCGTCTTTGGCAGTGTTGAGATTGGTCTCGTCCTCGCGGTAACTCGAACAACTTAAACTTAAACTCAAAGAATCATCTGTTTTTGTAGTTAACATATCAGAAAAGAACTGAAGATCAAGAACATAACTGCAGATAGTGATCTCGTTGATACGAGTGCTCCTGTTCGTGGCGAGGCCAAGAACAACTGTGTTGGGGAACATTCCTAACTCAGACATTTACAGAAGTATCAATCACTATCCGGTTGCGAATTGCGTACCTGGAGTTTTGATTCTTCAA
The DNA here is from genome assembly GCA_036897465.1 of Pelargonium australe. NCBI lineage: Eukaryota > Viridiplantae > Streptophyta > Magnoliopsida > Geraniales > Geraniaceae > Pelargonium > Pelargonium australe. Next base: position 3,807 of record JAYMTH010000679.1, read on the forward strand.
ATCGATGCTCCAATCTACTTCACCAATGCAGGATACTTAAGAGAAAGGTACAAAACACACTCAATTGACATTAACGTCTATGTATCAAGTACTTAAACGGACATAATTCATTGTTGCAGGATCTCGAGATGGATCTATGAGGAGGAAGACAGGCTAAAATCTTCAGGGGAATGTAGCTTACACTATGTTATACTAGACATGACTGGTAAGCCCTTAATTTGTTCATCGAGTCAGCAAAAAAGATTACCTTAATTATTCGTGTTGATGTGATGGTCTTTACAAAATTATGTGCAGCTGTGGCTAGTATTGATACAAGTGGTATCAGCATGCTTGAAGAAGTGAAGAAGAATACAGATAGAAGAGGTCTCCAGGTTGTATTGGCAAACCCGGGAAGCGAGGTGATAAAGAAGCTAGACAAGTCGAAGCTGATCGGGAAGATAGGGCAAGAGTGGATCTATCTTACGGTGGGAGAGGCTGTGGCTGCTTGCAACTTCATGCTGCACTCGTGCAAGCCAAATCCAGCTGCACCCCAATGCAACATAGAAGAAAACGTCTGATTTGAAACCTAATAAAGAAACAAAAGATTAAGAGAAACAAGAGGGGTTCTTGAATATTGTTAGCTATAAGCTTTATGTCATCTCCTACATGAAATGAAATGCAACCTACCCTCATCCTTGTACTCGAATCTTGAAAACATCTTCGCCTAGTTAGTTCTGCTACCTCATTCTATGTTCTTGCTGATAAGCAGATAAGCAGTCAGATTCAGATTCGTCCAATCTCTTTCTACACAGCTTTAACTGATAATCAAATGTTTTGGGATGCAAAAGGAGAAGTCATATGTAATTATCTGCCCCAAAAGTATAACTATTGAATGGCCTTTATCTATATTCTGAACATTTGCGAATAACATGTTAGACATGTCAAACGATTACAAGACAAAAAAGATGGAGAGAGTCAACTAGTTCCAAAGTGATTGCAACACCAGTCTTATCAATAATGAATTCCAATTGTAAATCCTCTAAATTCAAGGTCAAAAGCTCTATTCATCACCATAAACAGTAAATACAATCTTACAATATAAAGATCACAAATTGCACAACTCCGAACAGATGGCAAAATTCTCAGAAGAATACATGCATGAAAGACATAGGGAAACACCTTTTCACAAGTGTTCACACCACATGGAAGATGTAGCTTCACACAAGGTCAAGGGAACACAAAAACACCCACTACTATCTGTTCATACTTGGATTCATAGCCTTCCCATGTAATGTTACGGGCAATTTACTTCGATAGATCGCACACAGGCAAGGATGAGAATGACTTTTATGATATAGAAAGCTTTTCTTTATAGAGGCGCGGAAGCAATTCATGGGCACTGATGTCCAAAACCTCTGGATCCCTGAAAAAAGTCATGGCCGCTAAGTTTCACATGTTTCATTGAATTCTAAATCTCATAAAACAAGCACATAGGTGGCATAAATAGACATGGCCATTCTGACTGCAGACCTTTTGTATGATATGTTACTAGGGATAGATGATTAAAGAATGAAAGAACAGGCAAGTTCCGTTTGTTTCTCTAATGGCAATACAATAGCATCGACCGGTATAACTAAAACAAATCTGAAAATGGAAAAAGCTAAATCAAGCATAATGAAAAATTACTTTATTAGAAATCAACAATCATCACCATTTTGTTTTCCTGACTGCAAATACTATCAGAGTGTGTAACCTAGATTACTCTACTTTCCCACACTTTTCCCTCTCCCAAACAGTTAACTCCATTGGCATAGGGACTAGGGAGTTAGAAAGGACATTGCAGGAGTGGAGGAAGACCACCAAAGATCACTAGGTATGACCAAAAGTAAAACATTGTTCTGTATGACCCATTAACTTGTATAACCCAAGTAACTAGTGCTAATTTCTGATATCACTATTATTTGCATAAATAACGTTATTTATTGGAGAACACAAAAGTTATCGAGTAAAACTTTGGTATGGCACATCCAAAAAGGACTAGCATCAATAATATTTTCTATATTTTATACTAGCTTCACCAATCTAGAATATCTTAACTTTCATCTATTACAATAGAGAAAATGAATGCACGAGAGAGAGAGAGAGAGAGAGAGAGAGAGAGAGAGAGAGAGAGAGAGAACCTGCACAATGTTTGTCCCTTTTCACTGGAACTGGGAATAAACCATAGTTTGCGAAGGATAGATGATTCAAACTGAACAAAGAAACCATCATGCTGCCCATGTTTCCACTTCCTTGATCCTTGACCTTTCCAGACCTGCAACACAGTGAGTGATCAGTTGAGCATTACGGTGTCAAATGTAACATCCACTTCCAGACCTGAACAGATTGTCTATCCACCAGGATTTTAGTTTATGGATATAGAAAAAACAGAACCTTTAATCTAACTCAACCACATACCATAGCCCACTCAAATTAGACAGACTTGGTAAGGAAAATTTTGCTACATGATCCATTCAGTATCGAAAATAAATGGAAATTTTCTCATATATCTGTACGGATCAAAATCAACCTAGATGCCAGCTTCAAGCCACCCATATATAATTATTAAAAACGATTACAAAAATCACGAAACCAAGAATAACTTGAAAAAAACTCAACAAAGTCTAACTACAGGTACATGTGGCATTCAGCTGTCATTAATTTTGAGACACGTACAATAATTAGATAATGTTTACTCCTATCTTCAGCTCAGCTGCTATTTCATCAATTTGGTGGCCTTATGGCACCTGATTGATAACCAATTAGCAATGAGTGGAGAGACTCATTAGCTGAGCCTAATAGGGAACCTCACATCTACTCGATGTGGGGCTAATTCAATAAATAGATATATAGAGACCAGAATTCATGCTCAAGTTCTCAATAAGGTCATTACCAAAAAGCTATCATCTTACCTTTCATCATTTTTTTTAGGGATAATAAGCTTTTCATTGTGATTCTGGGATATGTGCATTGCTTTATGCTCATTCTTCAGCTATTTTTTTTTCTCTTTGATAAATGATACTCTTCTTCTTGTTCATTTCTTAAGTATTTTTTTGCTGCACAGTTGTTAACTGTTAGTTGGAATGGGAGGTGATGACAGTTGTCACAGTTCAAGCTTTGCTAATAAATCTTGAAGAAAAGCAACCAAGTTTTCTAGAGTCTGTATACACCTAAATGTGGAAGGATTGAGAGATATTTGAGCAGAAGAATAAAGAATGAGACAAGAAATACAAAAAAATATATAATGCACTTCATGAAGGTTAGAGTGGATAGAAAATCTAATAGTAAGAGGAAATATAAAATTGATGAGAAGAGACCAATAGACACAAAGAGAGTAGGAGAGAATGGTCAAGCCAAGCATCATATTGAGCTTATCCCACTACTGAAGTCCTTGTATCTATAGTCCTCAACACCTAGTGTTAGGAATGGCGCAAGGCGCAGCACATGGACTGCTTGTGGCGAAGTGATTTCAGAAAGGCACGCCTTTCTGCGTCATTAGACAAGGTGCATGGCGCGGCGCAAATATGGCACGCCATAATTTGAAATTTGAAAATGTATGTCAGTTTTTTCATATAGTTTAAATCCCATAGTCAGTTTAAGCTATTAGGGTTATAAATTAAGGAAACTACTATTAAAGTTACAAATGGAAACAAGTGTGCAGTTATATATGCACTGCAGTGCAGTCGCTCCGGATTCCATCCTCTAGGCAGTACTTTCTGTCTTCCAAATTTTCAATTTCAAAATTTTCATCCACAGTTACAAGACCACACAAACAGCAGTCATTGAAGAGCATTGTAACAACAAAACAGCAGCCACCAACAAAGAGGGCGGATATCATGATTAGATTTCGTACTTAAATTTTGGTTTTAGATCTCTAACGTAAGAATGGTGACTACTAGAAGTTAGAACTAATAATTTAATCTTATACTAATTTAGATTACTTTTTTATTATGGTAATTAGGTAATGTACTAAATATGCCTAGAATACATATATTTTTATTTTCAGTATATATGTGTGCCTTATTTTCAAAAGGACTCCAAGAGAGATTTCCACCATTGTGCACCTTACACGGTAAATAACATTGTCAACAACTAATGTCAAATCCGAAAGATAAGCATAAGACTCATCTTCTTGTTTAATTTTTTTTTATATAGGATTTACTCTCTTTTAAGAATTTGAATGATGTTCTAAAAATATAATGGATTCTACCAAAATCCTAATAAATAAAAAATCATAATCCCTTTTTAAAATTAAAGCACAGACATCTGTAAATTTCAAAAGTTAGAAGTCTTGAGATGCATTTTTTATGTCAGTGAGTATACCTTTCAATAAATAATTACACATAAGAGATTGCCAAAAGCGCTAAAAAAATCATGCACATGGTATACAACAAAGATGACAAAAAAACAGAAAAATACAAAACTAAATCATTCCCCTTGAATTAAGAGCATCACGTGAAGAAAAGGACAATTATCGGCATGAATGAGAAAGAACCCCTAGTTCTTGTCTATAAATCACTAACAAAGACAAGTGAAGTTTAACATTACCTGTGGGTAAGATATAATACTTTTGGGCACCACTAAGCAAGCCGCTCCAGAGAAAGAATCCTCAGCATACTGCCTAAGGAATGAAAAACAATTGCTATGCATATGGGGTGATTCAAAGGCCTGCCACAAGACAAAAACATCTTAAAATATTGAAGAATGCTATGAACCTTAATTCTAGTATATTATGGACCTCACAGCTCCCAACCACATAATACAAAATTGGTACAAAGTAAGCTACTAAAAGAGCGGTGGTGAAACAAGTTTATACGTACATTGTCAATGTTTACAACTGGAGCATGTTTTTCGGTGTCAGTCTTTTCCTTGTCAAGGAGGAAGTAGACTCTAGGATCCACTTTTGAAGTCTGATGCCATGATTTCACAGCTGTCTCCATTGTCTCGACAAGGAAAGAAAACATGTCTCTACAACTCTCTTCAGATACACACTTTTCAGACTGCAAAAAAAAAAACCAAAATTAACCTACTCATTGGAGAACACTGAAATCAACAACACCCCAGAAGGTACATTAGGAACTTAACAGAATAACCAGAAGGTATATTTTAGTATGTACATGAGTAACTAAAAATATGAGACTTAAATTCTCTTGCCTGCAGTAAAAAAAAAAAAAAAAAAAAAAAAAACACAGAGAAGGATGATTGGGAACTCACACCCTCCACGGAACATCAAGGACATCATCTACAAATCCAAGCAAAATCATAAAGCAGATGCATGCAAGTGCTGCATTGTACTCCACCAGCCACTGCATAAATTAAACAAATCACATTTGAACCATGTACTACTTAAAGTATATAGTCACATCCTAAATGTGAAGCTTTGATGATGAAATTGATTAGACAAATTATGTTTGTACAAAGCATGATTCGACAGGTTAAGAAGAGTATGTGTACCATGGATTTACTATGTCAGAAACACGAATGAAGCAAAGACTGAAACACTGAAAAAAAAATCACCGAAAAAATTCCAAGTCCTTGACCCAAATGAAGATGAAAAGAAAAAAAGGTTTCATTTAACATTCATCTGTACTTTACATGTTACTATATATTTTTATCTAGTCCGATAGTTATTCAAAGGAAGGATATATGCATCATACATTTTTTCTATTTCATCACTTTTAAGGATGCCTGCTAAACTTTTGGACATACTAAGTATAAAGGCGTATATATTAACAGTTAAATATTTTTAATTTCTAGGTATCTGTATCCCTACGATTTATCTAAGAAAATTTATCCATTATGTATTCCTGAATCAAACATCACTTTGAAGCACTTAGCTCTCTAGTTTTATTACAAGTATCCTGTCATCTTCTCCTCTTAATTTGTCACATCCATACTCTTGAATTCCATAGTGTAAACACAATTATAATTAGATTTCCATTAGCAATTCTTAACCAACTCAAAGAATTTTGAAATACAACAGTGCCAAGCATGACAAAGTAATTTCAAATCACATTCTGAATGATGAATACAAAAACAAAATTGTAGTTCTCAAATACAACATACTTACAACTGAGTCTGCTGTGAAGTTAAAATACTGAAATACAATTGCTATAACCAAGAAGACGATTCCCACAACAATACCCAATGACTCGGGCCTGCAAAAACAAATAGGATCACCATTTGATACGTCAGAAAAGAATTTGAAAACATCTGATATATATGCCAATGGTTTATCAAATCATACTCATATACCAACAAATACGGAATATCTTCGGATTCAGTATTTCTGTGTCAACTGTCAAGTACTAAACTCAACCAACCCTGTCTGAACAAAAGGTGCAGGTTTTCCAAATGGAAAGTCCCAAAAGATAAAATATGCTCAACTAGGCTTACAAACCCACATAGCTGCGGCCTATGCCCGTAGGATCTAATATTAAAGCTACAGTAATTACAATACTTATATATGAATTATTATCTACAATCTGTTCTCAAAGATACAACAATGTTACGATTACAAACAACATACTCCTAATGGCTCGTTTGGATTCTTGGTTTTGAATTGAAATTCAGGATTTTGGTCAAATCCAATGCTCGGATGAACAAATAATTTGGATTTGGCACAAATCCAATAGGATTCAAAACATGGTATTTCAAATGACAATTCTTACCTTGTTATTGAAAATTCTATGGTTTCACAAGCATTATATTTGTATTAGAATTACAACATTACAAATCAAATCGAAACGCAACCTAGAGGAATTTGGACAACTATTTGCACTAAGATTTGAAAAGAAACTACACCTGTCAGTTGTTAAACCATTATCAAGCTCCATGAAACTTAACCTATTCTATCTTTTGTGATCAGAGCAAAAGTAGGAATAAAAGCACCAAAGTATGAAAACTCATATCAGAAGGTGACAATAAAATCAAAATTAGGAAGGCACTTTTGAATCATAACATCTAAGAAAAAGACTTGCCTAGAACAACAAAGTTTTTAATGGATTAACGAAGACCTATCCATCACCATATCCAAAATAAAATGTCTCTCCTTCTTGATGGCTTCCTCTGCACTTTGAAGTCTTCATGGTCTCTCAGTTCATGGTCATCTTCACCTTATCAGTTCCTGAAAAGCTCACTAAAGGGTTTCATTTGTTTCGGAGTTGTTGAGTCTATGTACTGGTGGTAGCCTCAATCTTGAGAACAACATTATCTTCTGCTGTCCATCTCCTAAGAGATAGCTACTTGGATTCCATTTACAGTTGTTTTGTTTTTTATGTTCTTATGTTTGATATATCCTTCCACCTTGGAAGTAAGTATGTACCTCTAATTATGCCCGTCTATATGATAAGCATCCAAGAAAAGAGTGACAATTATATACCAAAACTTTGCATTACTGCTTGTAGTATGCAGATTCAGATAACTATAGCCCTAACTTGACAGGATCCATTAGATATTTTATATATCAAATACAAGTTAAGTGAAATATGAGCATTCAGCACAATGAAGTCAATAAATATCATATCAACTCACCATAACATTGACACCAATAGAGTAGCCTACATCAATTTCATAAATATCAATTGAACCAATGTATTAAAATTGAGATTCTAAGACATGAACCAACGCATAACAAACACATATCAAAAATAAAATAAAAATTGAAGTGACGAAACAAAACCCACACTTCCAGAGAGCAATTACACGCAAAATGAAATAGAAAACACATGCCAAGTTCATAAATTTGACTGAGGACCAAATCTGATACCTACCCAACTTCCCAATTTCACCTAAGAAACGAAAATTCAAAAAAAAAACAACAACAGCAGAAATGAAGAAAGACTTACACTTTGACAGAACCTTGAGGTGTACCCTTCTTGTTGATGTCGTAGCCAAACATATTGCGCCTCAAAACGTATTTGGAGGCCACAGGTATCATCTTCACGGTCACAAGGAACCCAAAGAAGCTGAGAGCCGCATTGATGAGGATCGATCTCTGAAGGTCCCGGTCCACCTTGTAGTGGTGGAGGATCAAGTAGAAGTAGGGAATGAGGAAGGCGAGCGAGAGCTTGAGAATGAATCCAGATTTGGGAGGAGCAATTGGAGGATCAGTAGGAGCAGTTGATTGTAGGGTTTTCTGATCTTCTTGGGTAGTATCAGGAGCAGGTGATCTTTTGGACGTCTCCGATGAAACTCTCTTTCGAGCCGTCATGGCTGTTCCTTCACTCAACACTCTCTGTGTCTCAAGCTCTGCGATTTTCTAGATTTTCAGTCAGTTTTTTTTTTTTGGTCCGGAGGAGGAGGAGACCACACAGAACAGAGCCACCTTCCATCTGTATACGGTCTACCTGGATCCTGGAGGATGACGTGTCCTTAGGATCGGCGTCACTGTACCAATTAGATTTTGCCAACTCAGCAAACTAGACCATGAATTTTAATACATTATTTGAATTGAAGATGGAACTTGGAAGTCAAGTCCTTGGTTGGATATTCTTCAATACCTAGTTTAAACAATTAATAAAAACCTAATTCATTTAGTTTTAAAAGAAAAGACATAAGATTTTAATTTTTCTTTTAATTTGTCTTTTCCGTGTTGAAAATTGAAGGAAGTTGTTTTACGATGTATAGTGTACACTCGTGCACATCAAATATTAGAAGATTTACAAATCAGAAAAAAGAATAAGACAATGTCTTTGATTTGATCGTGAGTGATACTTTAAATCTTACTGACCATATATCTAGTATAAAATTTAGTTTTGTTAGTAGGTCTACAAATAAGACGGTTTATGTTTCTCGAATTTCTATGCCTATAGTGCCCTCAAATAACAGAGACTATGAAATGACTTCTCAATTGCTTCACATTGAAAATCCAACTAACCAAACAATCTTTAGCTTAAATACATGACATTCATGATGCTGCTCCAACAAAAGCTGTCCCCAACCCCACCAATATTTTACAGACCAAAATTGCTGCCTATCAGAGATCTATGCAGAGGGAGGAGTTCAAAAGGGTAAAGTTAATGGCATTACAGTTCAATAAAACTACATACAATGAGCTCAAGAGAGTGTTTTTCCACTTGCCACCATTTTGATTTCGAGTATGATAATCCGTATGGGCAGATTTTGATGCCTATGCCCGGCTACTTCACGTTGCTGAATTAGAGCTTGAGTACTAAGCCAATGGGGCAATGATCGCTTCCGGTGACATCAGGGAGGATATACGAGTCATGAACCTTGTCTGCTATTGATTCCGAGACAAGGAAGTAGTCAAGTCGCCATCCTGTTCGCAAAATTATCCAATCACTTCAAATTAGTATAGCCACTTCGGCATCAATCATATCTGAGAAGGTTGTGCAAAAAATGAAGGCACACACAAAGAAACAAGAATTAACATGAACTATTTAAATGACATTGTGTCATAAGATCTTAAGCGAGTTTAGGTCAACCTGGCCAAAGATGCTTGTTAATTATTGTAATCTTTATAGATTGACAGTTGTGGATTACCTCTATTATATTTCCTCCCACCATGCCGATAACCCCAGTAGGTATAGCCAACAACACCAGGATGTTGGTTTCTGAAGGTATCTACAAACCCTTTAGATAAGAAATTCGCCTCAAATGACTGTCTTTCTTCAATCGTAAACCCGGCACTTCTTTTATTTCCCTGTTAATTGATGGTACAAATGGGAAACATAATATATAACTTAGATATGGGAAACAGTATCAAATGTACTAATAGCCGAGAATGTATCCTTCCCCAAGCATTTTTATAGCATCAGAAGTAGAAACTTTCCTTGTTGCAACATCTAACTCTTGGTTTGGATATGGTTGCAAAGATATTAAATCAACAAACTTAAAACCGGATAAAACAATAATATATATATATAAAATAGATCTCTTACAGCCGGGTTGTAAATGTCTATCTCTTCATGAGCACAATTCAGATCACCAGTCAAAATGACAGGCTTTGACTTTTCCAGCTCCTGGGTAATACATTCACCACATCAATTTGCTACCATTACCAGTAAAAATTACAAGAGACATATACATAACTGGTGAAAACATCAACACAACATTAAAAAAAAAAAAAAATTAAGGCTCACACAAGCATATCCATACACCACCATTGCACAGTTGCAACTTGCACCTTTCTAGGGATATTAATACGATGCTATTAAATCAAGCAGTCTTGACAGAGACATGTAAAACTCAGAAAGTGATTTGGTAACTGATTAAAACACTTCCAAACACTTTCCAAAGTGACGGGAAATTAATGATGAGGTCCACAATTTTCAATATCATAACCATCTAGGCATATAGTTCTGTATTAATAGATTGTATGTGAACGATGAGTATCCAATTAGACATCTGATAGAAGATTGCTGAGTTATGCTCAAAACTTATGGGGACAGATAGTAAAAAGGCCGACTTAAACAATGCTTACTTTCACGTAGCTGCCAAGAGAGGTGTCCCATTCGTTAACCCTGTATGACTGGAATAGAAAGAAAGGCATCATTCCAACAAAGTAACCAAGTTAAGAACTAAGAATCTGCAATAATTGCTCTGAACACAATAATTGGAAACAAATGATGGATGCTAAAATGAAATTACCAGTCTTTTCAAGCCATCTCCAGAATTAGGAACATATCCGCATATTAAATAAAAAGAATCAAACTCTGCTGTCACTAGCCGACCCTCACTATCATGATCTGATATACCCAGGCCATATCTCACTGAAAGTGGCTTTATCTGTCAGAAAAGTGCCAATCTTTACTAACAAACTACGGAAAAAAAAAAAAAAAAACAGTATGGAAGCAAACAGCACTCTAAGTTGCAAATATAATGTACATGAAATGAATGCATGTATATAATATCAACTAAAACTCAAATTACCAATAAATAACCCAGTAATCAGCATTTGCTAGTGGATTAACTAAATACAGACATTATTGACCTTAAAGTTGTGTAAATTTTCTACATTGTGAGGTGAATCCATATGTTCTGCCATCAAAATTCAGGACCTCATCAATGTTAGGTGCCAAAACTGACAACTGAGCTGAAGCGACAAATTTAAGTAATAGCTAAATCACATTCATATAAGTAGATCTAGATATCAGCCATGATGTTTTCTATCAATGCAAGCCAGACAGATATAAACAGTGCCATACACATCCATCCATGAAATAACACTATACTTGATGCAATATGCTTTGAATAGACAACATAACCTGAATAACAATAAGCATACCCGTGAGATAATAGCTGTCCCAGAATAACCAAGTTTAGAGACACTACATGTCCAGTAACAACTTTCATAACCAGATATTAAGCACTGTCTGATCTCCTCAACATCCTTCTCCTATATTAAAAAGTTTGCGGAGTCATATAAAATGAACAATTATATGAATGTGACTAAGAAAAACAGGTGTAAGATGATCACCACATTGCAACATTCATAAAAAATAAATAAGAGGATGGATCATAAACATAATAAGCAACTTGTGCATAAAATATGATATCTAATTATTATTAGAAGGTTCAGGGCATAAATTTTAATACTCTTTATTCCTCCAAAGGACATGTAAGCTCCATTTCAACATAACATTGGAAATGGTTTGCCAGGAACAAAAACAAAACAAAGAAAAAGATTTCCCGTGTGTTTATGTAGGAGCAAGCTGATGTAAGAAGGAAAGAATTACCTAGGTATATTTGCTTATGGGAGGGCACTTCACTACTCCCCAAAATTCAAGTTCATTAAAGGCAAACATTAAACTAAGACAGAGAGGTTCTAACCCAGTGTAGCCAAGCAGGATTCTTGGAGGGCTCGACAAGAGATGCACTTAATCTTCAAAGCTTCTTACATGAATTGATTGCTCTCAAAATTAAAACATATTCATGACCACTTCAATATCCTGAAGCTACTATCATAGGACATCAATAAGACCAATTAACTTCAGGAACACTGAAAAAGACTGGGTCCACACTCCACTCATCACCTCTTTCAAATGCTAAGCATTGTTCCAACAGAAACAGAATTGAGTTCCATCTGGTTTTTAGAAATAACAATAGTCCTGGTAGTGGAGTTGGGAATCTAAAGGGTAAAAACTCAGATTTTGAGCACTAAAGTTCGCTGCAATAGATGACATCATATGAACAGTCACACAACTCTGATCTGCAGTTTCCAAAAAGTTGCTCAATCTAACATGGCATGCTTTCAAAATGACAGAATAGAACCGGATGTGGGCTAGGAATAAACAACTATGACAAATTGAGCACTTCATGTTTGACCAGGATTTTAAATTTTAGCAACTAGCATGAGGATCTTGATATGTTCAAGCAGCAATAGAGCAAAACACTAAATTTAAGTGACATAGAGCACTTATAGACTTGCCTGTAATTTGGTCTCTTGCAAGCACAAAACATCAAAATCTTCTCTTTGGGCAAGTTGTAACGCAGAGAATCCCTCTAACTTCAGCAATGCTCTTAATCCATTGACGTTCCAAGACATAAGCTTCACGGATTTCGTATCCACAGTAAGAGGTGGAGGTCTCATTGTTCTAGGATTATATGGAATCCAGTGTTTCTGAGGTTTCTTGTGGGCTAGAACCAGCCATGGTTCACTTTGACCTGTCGAAATAGCAACTCCGTCATTGGTGGAAGGAAGAACTTAAAAGGACAAATATGAGGAAGTGGGGAAGGGGGTAAGAGATCCACAAACAAATAAATGTTGCATCACTAGTTAACAAATTAAATAATAATATAATAAACACTAATATTTTACAGTACCAGAAATCTCAGTGGTTTTGATGGATTGCTTCTGTTTTGTTGTGACTACTTGGGTGTCCACTTTGATGGTTTTGCCCTCATTCGATGACTTTTTTACCTGTGTCTTCCTTTTTTGAAGTCTCGAAACCTCAGAAACAGTATTGGCATCTTGAGCATTATCTTCATCAGATATATTATCATCCATCCTTTTCACAGATATGTTTTCAGCACAAATGGAGGACAGTTGTTGGCTATCTCCTGCCGAAGAATTCACAACTGCACATTCAGGAAACTTCTAACTCTGAACCTACTTTTTACTCTAAAATAGATGATGAAAAATGAGAAAAGGGGGGAAAGCTCTAAATCAATTATAATCTGCCGCTAAAGATTTCTTCTTTGATCTCATTCTCAGCAAACACATGGAGAATCTATATCATAATGAGAGAACATAAGAAATAAGGTTCTACAATAACATTACCATCAATCTTCTGGTCCATGAAACACTTCAAGGCCGATACAAGTTCACTTTTGCGACCTTTGGCAGAGACCCCAACGCTCCTGGTACCTTAAAATCATTATTAATCACTCACTCAATTTCATAAAACATCATGGTTGGAGGAACCATGCGAACCTTATGGTTATCTGGTCCAGCTCTAAAGCTATATGAACCAGAGGATCACCATTAGTTGAACAGAACCATGTATGGAATCTCAGTTCAGGAAATCCGAACCACCTGAATAGCTATTCTTTATGGTCAACTGTTCCATAGGTGATGAGTTTTTATTTATTTATGGATTTCAAGATCCAAATGTGATACAGAGCGACTCGTGATGACTTCATCATTGTCAACCCATTATTCCCAGCTGTTTTAAGACTTCTATTACTACTAAACTCTAGAAGTCTATATATTTTAATTTTTGATTTAAAACTCCTTTATGAATATCTTTAAGTCACACCCAATACAATTACACAAAGCTAGCAATGCAACATCTCTCTGATACCATTGCCTTCTAAGCTTCTTTTTTTCCAATATTTTAACAAAGGTTTAAGATAATACTAAAAAGTAAAAAAGGTTAGTATATAGAATGCAAAACTATGACAAATATATTTCTAATTATAAATAACTCAACAACATAGTGAACGTAAAATTCATGATATGAACATTGATCCGACAACCATGTAAGACATAACAATAGTGAGGTGCCATTCACATTGATCAACGCCATCCACAAAACATGTGTCATTCTCTGCAGATAAGCATCCAAAACTAAGTTGATGAGTCATGAACTAAAAAGGTTCATCTGCCTCATTAGGCCTACGAGTTCTTTCCATATTTTTGAAACCAAAACAACAGAAACAGAATGCCCTTCCAATATTTCTCCTTTTAACTTTTTAACAAATTAACCCAACAATTTATAGCTCATCTTAAGTATGGGTGATACTGATATCCAATACACAAAAGCTTAAAAGTTTTGTTTACCTCAATGTCGTTCTGAGTTGCTGAACTGTCATCGTTTCGAGTTTCCCAGGATCATCTCTAATATGCTGAATTTCATCTACTTCAACATGCACCTCATTTTCCTAAAACCACCCAAACAACAAAAATTATCAACAATCCTCATAATTTCAAAACTCACAAAATCAGTACAAAGGGTAAGAAAATCAATGAACAACCTTGACAACACTCTCCTCCAAACTTGGTTTCAATTTCTTATCTTTCTTGTCAGTATCGATTGGAGACACAGGCATGGACGAATTCGAAAGAAGTCTCTTAGAACCCATTGCTCTAATTCTCCAAGAAAAAACTGTTCCGATTTTCAAACTCACCGGAGTCACTGCAAAGCTACAATTTTTTTTTTTTCCAGTCAGTGAAAACGTCAAATTACAATACAACTGTAGAAAATGGATAAACAAGTAAAACAATTTTTATAATCCTTTCCATTTGTTTGCTGAGAAAATATGGAAAATGAAATCAACTTAATAAAATAAAATAATATGTCAGAGTAATAAAAAATGAGAAATCAAAACGAACTTGCATGTTCGCAGCTACTAGATATAAATGGAAAAAAAAAAAGGAAAAAGGAAAGGGCATAAAACAGACCTCCTTAGGCTTAGGTTTACAAAGCTCGCTAAACCTAATGGCATTGTCTGTTTCGTATACTGTAAACAGAGAGAGAGAGAGAGAGAGAGAGAGAGAGAGAGGAGAGCGTACTTTAAGCAGGGTGTGGCGCT
>JAYMTH010000680.1:0-18782 GCA_036897465.1 Pelargonium australe
GAATAGAGAATAGGAAGAATAAATGGGTATGTTGGATGATGTGATCATGATATTAATACTGAAAAAGATGTTTAAAAATATTGGATACAAAAGTTGACTTTTATAAATTTGTTTCTTCAAGTATTTTGGACTCTTTTAGTTGTTTATGTTGAAGTATATAGTTTCCATCTACATAATTATTGGCATATTGATCTTATAACATTATATTTACATGTCTTGTGCGATTGTGTCTGTATCTTCCGATACGATACAATTCCCCCATACACAAAATCCCTTTGTGAATCAACAATCATGCTAAAGTGTACATGCCTAGTCAGTAAAACACTTGTTTAAGGAGATGCCTACTTACTTGATTCCAAGATCAATGTGCTCCTGGATACCAAAACCAAAACAGCCAGTATCACTGAAGTTTCTTCGGAGAAGTTCGTACTCCTTCACCTTCAACCCACTCTCCAAAAGTTGCATTGCTTTATCACCCCTGACAGTGACATAGCATGCAATCTTCTCATTACGCCTGATCCCAAAAGATCGAACTGTGTACCTCGCTATTGATCACAAAAAAGAAAATAATTTTAGTACAAAATATTCTTGCATATAATAAAAACAAAGCTTCAAAGCATAACTAAATACCAGACATTACAACCTTACATGACTCAATTCTAGTAAACTTGTCCAAGGTTCTTTTAGAAACTAATAAAACCATAATCCACTGTTTGGTTGCAAAAATTTCAATAGTACAAAACATGAAGCTATGTGGCATTTCAATTTTCTTTAACATTAATGAGCTTTCTGCCATTTAAAAAAATCAGTTCGGAAAACGCTATTTTTCAAATATACATAAAAACATGACCACAAAATCAATCAACAGGAGAACCCCAAAATCCACAAATTTCATTCATTTTCTTATTTGAATGAGCTTCCCGCCCTTTACAACAAGGGTAATGACCCATCTTTCAACATCATACAAATCAGTCAATAGGAGAACACCAAATTCATTGCTTTTAGAATCAGGTGACAAAAATAATGAACTACGGTTGCATATTTACACCCACAATAAAAGCAATCCCATAACACAGAACTAAAACTTGTCAAATTTATACTCACATTAATCCACTCGGTGAATGCACATAAAATGAAAATTTTAAGAGTTCAAGTACTAAACAACCGAACACAATTGAGAATCTCTATTACTTCCATGAAGTCACAGCCCAGAAAAATAGAACCCAAAATACAACAAAGTGAAAAGTCTCACCTTTGGAGAAAACTGGAGTCTGCCCACTGAGCTGTTCCAGCACCTGGATTCGAACGCCACATTAGTTCAATACCAACAAATCAGGAAATAAAAGTCTTGGATTACGAGCAAATACCTTGGCTGCTCTGGTGAGACGATCACCACTCTCGCCAACGGAAATGTTGAGGACCAGTTTCTGAACCTTGATCTCCCTCATGGGGTTGGATAGCTTCTTCTCTGCTGCCTGATTCGCCATTTCCAATCAAAGCCCCAACACCAAAACCACATAGAATAGGTGAGAAAACAAAAACACACACCAAATCTGCGAATGCAAATTCGGAGAACAGAAACAGAAAAATCTAGATAGCGACAGAGTGAAAGACGAACCATTGTGAAGGTCGGAGAAGCTGTTGCTGCGGCGGCCGCCGGTTGAGAGTTCAGTTGGTGAGGGGTTGGAGCGAGACAAAAGCCAGAGGAACAAACCCTATTATGAGGAGATCAAATGGAGCTAGGGTTTTTGACGCGCCTTGACAATTATGAAATTACGATTATACCCCCTGACATATAAGAAAATTCTGCGCTTAGCATTAAGATTCTATTTATTTATTAGTAAAAAACCTTATTTAGTCTCCGAATTTTCAAGCTTTAACTTGATTTTATTCTATGAAAAAAAATTCAAAAAAATTCTTTAATTTTCATGTTTTGATCTAATTTGTTGAACTTTCATTTGACCTAAAATGGTCATTGCGAGCTTAAATCATAAAATCATAGATGACTTTGAGTCTAATAAAAATTTATGACAGGCGAAACACAAAATTCAATGACTAAATTAAACTAAACACCAAAATTCGAGACCAAATTGGGTCTTTTATCACATCTACTTTCTCTAATGTTTAGCAAATTAGCATTATTATTATTATTATTTTATTTTATTTTTTTTGTAAGTACAGAGCCAAAAATTTCAGTTGAATAATTACAAGGGTGTTAAGAAATTTGAATCTTGAGGGTGAAATTTTAAATTTAATAGTAAGAATAATTACAATAATGATGTGAATAACTATCCAAAACAACAATTCATTCAACAATCACACATTTATTTTTATATTAATCTTACAAGATATTCAAGTTCAAAGATGTAACAGAGAATTATGTATAGAGCCTAAGTGCAAAATCTGCATCATTACAATGAGATCATCACTTATATCAACTACACATTTGATGCATCTTCAAAGATCAAAATCCAAGAACAAGGATTCGGTGAATCAGAGGCGCTTTATTCGGCTGCAGCTTCAGAACGAACCTTCTCATACAAGCGATAGATCAGCGTCGACCTAGACATCTGGGGTTCTCTTTCCAGTACTGCGATAACATCCTTGACACAAATACTACGAGCCACTCTCTGTGACATGGCACCTTGATTTCTTCCAAACTTTCTACTAGTCCCTGTAGCAATATTTTGTAACGTTGTGGATCAATGCTAGACACAATATGATCAATTTTCCCATCATTACGGTATTTAATGTAGTGAGGAAAAAAGAATCTCAGCCGAAGAGCTTATGACTGGCTGAGACTCAACCAAAACAACGAGAGGATGACGCCTCATTACTTATCACTCATATGGCTCAATGGACATATTGACGAATCAAACTGATTTTAATAGTTATGAGATTTAGTTAACTCCCTATACTATACCATAATAAGAACTTGATCAATAATAAAATCAAAACAACACTTACCGGATACACCAGCAATAGATGAATAGCCTCTTTTTTCTGCATCTTGGTTTTCCCTTGTATTTCTTCCAGATGTTGTCGAAGATTTGCGATTCGTATCTTTTCCTGTCTGAGAGCCAGATGCTACATCTGTTACCCCCTCACGTTTCTGGCGAGCTTGCTCAGCCATAAGTTGCCATTTCGACAGCATGTCATCTCCTCCAACAGCAGCACGGGCAGCAACATTTGCAGCTGTTGTCCTCATTTTATCATCCTCCTCCTTGTTTACCTGCACACACCAGAAAGTTCATTGATGGTCTTTTTAATTTGGCAGAGTGATCATTAATGAAGATGCCTGCAAATAAATCTTCCTTCAGGGTTTGATACCTTGAGTGACTTCATACGACCATCATCTTTATCCTTATCACCATCAGCTTCAGAACTGCCCTCCGGCTACAAAAAGATACATAAATATTTAGTAACAAAAAGTATATAAATGCCAAAACTTAAAAGCCATAAACAACAGAAGCCCCGACATCCCCACAGTAATACACACAATCATACCACATAGATGCCATGTATGTTAATATATTATGCATCTACTTTGTGTCTAGATTTGTTTTCAAGTGAGACTGTAGACAAGATGCTTGAGACAAAAGAATGGATAACAATTCTAGGACGAAAATAGAACAGAATACGCTCACATCATTTTGTTTTCGAAGCTTCTCTGCTTCAGCCTGTTTTTTCTCCCATTCTTCCTTAGCTTTTCGGTTCATTGAGGCAATCTGTTGCCGGACATCTGAGGTGATGATAGTTCGGTGCCTTGGTTTCTCTGCATCCACACGCTACAAATTTATTTTGAATTAGAAAATTCAATATTATTACAATAAATGTATAATATAGGTGATTCACGATAACAGAGAAGTAAAAAAATGCAACTTACCTGTTTTGACAGTCTGATAAGACTATTGATCAGTCCCCTCATTCTTTCCTCCACACACTGAAGACTCAATTGTGTTAGAAAACATCTAATCATATAGTAAAATAGGACAGTGTGGTTAACATCATACCAGAGACAAGCACCGCTCCACATCATTGCTTATATTCTTCACGCCGCATTTGGACACTGCCCCAATCAATCACACAAACCAAATGTCAACAATTGTGGAACTACTACTGCTTTTTTCCATCATACAGAAATTGCATGCAAATACAATAAATAGAAGAAAAGTGAGAATTTTAACTGATCTCAGCCAGCTTCTTTTGCAAGGGATTTTTCTGCAAAAGAAGCCTGTCTTCTTCTTCTTGAACAACCTTCCGAGATGCTTCAGATACTCGACTGTCCTCCTTTGCCCCAGAAAATAGCTGTTCTTCCTCTTCCTATGTATGAGCAGAATTCCATTAAGATTTTTAACTTGGTAATTTTAAGAGCGTAACATCTTTGATGATACTTTTGAGACAGCAGAACTGCTGAAGGTCAAATATCATACCCTCAGATTAACCCCACTAACAGCAGTGACATCATTGAGTTGTTCAATGCTCTGATCCAGAAAACCTCCGGATACTTTTTGCTTTTTGCTGAAGTGCATCAATAGAGTTTAATGATAAATTTAAATGTGTTAATGAAGATTAAAGCTGCAAGAAAGTGAAAAATCGACTCAGCTTGTGACACTTCATTTCACCTTGGCAGAGGTGGCGAGGAACCATGTGAATCCAGTGGTTTCTTCTGGCCAACAGAAGTCTTTTTAGCAGGAGTCCTTGCATTGATGCCGGCTGGTGAAGTTGTTGAGGGGATCCGAGAGCCTAACTGATCAAGTACAGAAACAAGAAAATTGATCAGACTGTACAAGGCCTTAACATGTGAGAATTAAGATGGTGAGGCAGAACTAGAATTTTGATAGTGGATAGGGAGTAGGGACAGAAAACGAGGGCAAGCCTTGGAGCAAGACTGCCATAAATGACCAACCCTCTCTATACCCCATAATGGTGGCAGCCTCACACAGTTGACCTCTTTTTAATAGGGATAGAAAACATATTCACATAAGTCATTCATACTAGGTCTTCCATAAAAGGAGAAAAAAAAGAAAAAAAAAAGAACAAAAATGTGTTCATCGTCTTCTAGTGCCAGCCAGTATTACATAACATAAAGATATTTTTCATTATGACATGATTAAACGTGTCTACCGAATTATTTTTTTTTACTTTTAACATGCAGAACACTAACTTTTAGACCCAGCTCTGGCTATCAAATTTTTAAAGAACGGCAAGCAATGGTGAAATTTTCCATGAAAAACACACAAAAAAATAGCTATCCTTGAGATGCAAAAACTCTTCATTCAGTTTTATCCATAGAGCAGACCCCAGCACTCTTGCATAGTCACAAAAGGACAATATTGCATGAAATAACTAATTCAAACCTTCATATTGGAAGTACATCTTTTAATTTTCACTCAATGATGGGAATTTTAAATGAGGTGGCAGTCAAGAGTAAAATAAAAGTTCAAATGAAGTAGTTTATTATAAGGCTATATTAAGAGCACATAAAATATAAGCGAAAAGACCTCACAACACACTGAGAAAACATTTGTGATCAAGAAGAAATACCGAGGCATTGGGCTCCATCTGTGAAGGCAGGGAAGAAGAAATTGAATTTGGAGGCATCGTGCTTGTTGATGATGAGAAACCTATTCTAGGAGACTGTTTCTCGAGAGAGTCATCCTTCATAGTTCCTGACATAGCATTTCCATGATCAACCTGAGCAGCAGAAATAGATGATAACCCCTGCGGGGTAGCCACCTGGGGTTTCTGTTGCTGCTCATTACCCTGATCTGGTTCCTGTTTTACATAATTCATTGATGTTAAAGAGCCAGGATTCTGTTCTTTACTAGTTGATGATTGCCATGGAACAAGATTCTGTTGATTTGGACTGTTTGAAAACTGAGACAGAGATCCACCCGGCCCTCTCTTCGGATCATTAAAATTCTGCCGCTCGAACTTAGGCACATTCATCATGTTCATGGACTGGCTCACACCTCCCAACTGAGTTCCACCCATACTTTGATGAAGTGGAATCTGCCTCATTTGAGAATCATGAGACTGTGTTTTGAGAGATGATGTGGATGTATTGACATTTGTCCCAGTATACTGGTGATAATTACCACCAGGATTTCCATACATATGGAAGGATGTCTGTGGGAAGTGTACAGGTTGCTGCTGCTTGTTTAGCCCTTGGATTGGAATTGACGGGCGCTCCCCTTCTTGCTTGACAGAGCTCAAACTGGAAGAAGGCATTTGGCTTACTTGCATTCCATGTGAATCTAACTGGCGTTCCACCTCTCGGGACTTTTTAGAGGTGTTTTCTACAGTTGGATAGGCAGATTCAGTCTGCGCTTGGACTATTGAAGACGAAGCATTAGATGGGTCTGCTTGGCTCTTCTGATTAAGTTGTGTTAATGCTTGGCGATCGGTGAACTGTGTGCTACAGCCACTAGTGGCTGGCATTCTCAAATTGTGTTGGGACCCTGGAGCTGGTGACTGCAGCTGGAATTGGCTTGGACCTCCCTGCAAATGCAGAAAATCCAAGTTTTAGCTTGATCTTGATTCTCCACATTGATACATAATGAACTTCAGAAGGGATGAAAATTTCCACACTAAAAAAATGTGAAAAGATAAATTACATACAAAGGTGCAAGTCAAACCCAACTAACAAATGACCTTCCCAAACCCATCTATGTAGCACACATGCAAATCGATAACAAGCTGGCACTTAAGAGGCACTTTTACAATATAAAGTAAGTATTCACTTTTACCTGCCCATGCAATTTTGCTACTGCCAGCTTTAACATCTGATCACCGACAATGTTTCTCATCAGCCTCACAAATCCTTCTTTGGGGATTTCGTTTTTCTAGAAAAACATTGACAATTAAAGAAATGAGGATACAAAATAATGCATCAAATTCATTGCACTGGAAAAAGAAAAAGAACTATCAATAGTTTTAGTCAAAACCATACCCTTAGTTTACCATAAAGAGTTTGAAGTTGCATGGCCCTGTCTTTATCGAGTTGGGGCATTATGACTGGCATTAATAGAGCAAAAGGTACTTGCTTACTACGATTTGCAGTGACATTTGCCTGCTCTGTGATTGTAGCCTGCTGATTACTCATCTTCTGTAATTTTAAGTATTGAGAATCTGTATTATGCATTCTGTCCTGATCATGTACTGGAGCAGAATTTGTTTCAGAAACCTGCACCCCAGATGTTTGGGGAATGTGGGGAGCAATTTGCTCTGCATGCCCTTGTAGATGAACGTCTTGGGACTGTTGGTGCTGCATTTGAAGGTGGTTAAGTTCTTGTGAGGCATTACTTTGTTGTTGGTGAGAATCAGCATCAGGCACTTGTTGCTTTAACTCTGTTTCAGATGAAAGTTGACCATGCTGCTGGGCAGCTTCTAGGTTTTGTTGATTTTGATAACCAGTACTTTCACCTTGGCTGGTATTTTGCCACTGTTGAAAAGATTGGCTAGAAGTGTGGTTGTTTCCTTGAGACAGTACTGCTTTAATTTTCAGTTACACGTGTCATTCATGAAGAATAAGTTTTTAGTAAGGCTTTGAGCTAGTAAAACACAAGGGCAAGGAAGGTAAAAACTTGTAGTTCTGTACATTGAGTACATACTGGCACAAGATAGTTCTCCTGAATTTTGAAACCTTACATTTTCTTTAACTAAACATGTCTTATACCAAATGTTTAACTATAACTCACTAAGGAGACAAACTAGCTAGGATTGCAGAAAAATCAAGTCACTGTTAATATGGAATGCACATATTCAAATTCTTAGTTGGAAAGACATGTGCACAATTCTAGTCAGGCTTCCAACTACAAAATATGTAACCAAAACTTCCAGCAATGATTGAGAATGAGAAATTGTCAACATAATTGATATGAACAAAAAAAAAGGCTTAAACGATGAATACCAACAAGCTAAGCAACAGTGTATACTCTATACATTCATATCAGCTAAAAGCTCGACGCAATAATAAATCTAGGCAAATTAAGATCATAGCAGCAATTAAAAAAAAGATCATAGCAGCAATACAAAGCATGAACGATGAATAGCAACAAGCTAAGCAAGTACGACACTACATAGCAGAAATGCAAAGCATGAACAATGAATACCAACAAGCTAAGCAAGTATGATACTGCATAGCAACCAATAGAGGGACTTTTCAAACTAAAGCTACCTTACTCATGGCCTATCCAAAAAGACACACCCACATCAACTTATAATTCCAATGAAACCGAGCAAATTGACTTTCTCAAACTTGAAACTTTGGCACAGTAAGGAAAATCAATTCAAAATAGCAATGGGCGTGGGAAGCACAATACCAGCATCGGATTCAGGGAGCTGAGAAGTGGACACATCGCCTTCCATGTCTCTGTTTAGGGCAGCTTGAAAGGCCTCCACATCCGCTCCAGAGTGCATGCTTTCATCCTGCGAACAACCATAACAACCGCAAAAATGCTGAATTTCTTTCCGGAACCCCAATTCAACGAATCTGAGATTAATTGACAATCGATAGAGAGGAAGAGAGGACCTCATCTTCTTCGAGGAGCTTCATTATGGAAGGATCCATGAGAAAAATGGACTGTGTGTACGAGACAGAGTCTATTTCTCCGTGGCTGCTGTGATCTGAGGATTTTCTCTCTGCATCAGCAAATCAGCAATTGTGCTCAGTTGGGAACCGTACCGTGTGTGGTATGGGACAAAAAAAACGGGGAAATTCAGAGGAGAACTTGCCTGTTCTGATA
Source organism: Pelargonium australe (assembly GCA_036897465.1). NCBI lineage: Eukaryota > Viridiplantae > Streptophyta > Magnoliopsida > Geraniales > Geraniaceae > Pelargonium > Pelargonium australe. Next base: position 8,751 of record JAYMTH010000680.1, read on the forward strand.
CGGTGGTCCGGTGAGGTCTCTGTCGCTCGTCGTCGGCGGCGCGGGAAAACACGCAGAGGACGGACGGTGACGGTTCGGCCGGCGGGTGTGAAGAATGCTTGGTCCTCTCACTCACTGGTGTAGCTCCATGGAAGAGGAAATGGAAAGCTATTCGAGTACTGGTCCAAGCCCAACCCATGTTCAATTGGGCTTACATTAGACTGTATCGGGCCGTTTGGATCAGAATTCAGAACCCATGGACATATGAAATCAAATCCGACTTCAAATTGGTCCGATTTATCATTTTTTTATCAATATGAGCATGAATCATATCCGAAATCCGAATTGTCATTTCTGGCCCAAAATAACAAGTGTTGCACGTCATCCTCGTGTCATGTTGAAAATTCAGGATTATGAGAAAATGAGTCAACCTGAACCTAATCTGATCATTAAGTAGGTAGAATTACATGGTACAAATACAATTTATATTGAGCAGGTTAACAGGACATGTCCAATACAAATTAAATAATTGATTTAAACATCACCCGACTTTACGAGTTTAAACAAACATGTTGAGATTGACTTGACACGATTCGATCGTTTAATTTATACGAGACATTTTCTACGGGATTATATTTAAAATTTTATATTTTATTCTGAAATAGGTGGGTTGTTTATTATATGGCACGCTGAATTAAATTGATTTGGTGGGTTAAACAGCTCGACCTGATTATTTAACAGATTGTGTTAGTAATCACAAACTCAATTATGTTTAACGAGGATACGCTTAAACTCGTGTCAAACTACAAGTCATGAACTAAATTGTCAACTCTTAATTAAGATTTGACCACTGGAACTCAAGTTTTTACTTGGTACCAACATAAAATGACAACAAAATTGAGGTTTTTGTTCCAACTTATAAAGCTATTGACATGAAAAGAAATCATAATTCAAACATGGACCCAAAAAAACTCATTTCATTCTCAGAGAATGGCAATAGAAATGAGGTTCTTTCATGACAAAATATCATAATCCAAATATGGAGCATAAGATTTTTCATTTGCATTTTCATTTTATGTTATCGTTCTTAATCCTCATTCATAAACAAAACTTCTAATTGAATCGCTACCTATATGAACCAATGCGATGTCTACAACTGATAAAAAATAAACAACTTTCATTTACTCCCTACTGGACTTGCTGTCTCTACATTTCTAAAACACAATACCCACCAGTTCCAAAACTTTGAAGACTACTCAGTTGGATACGCCATTTCCAAACCATTACAGAATACATATACAGCATCCTAGACTTCCAAGAACTGGAAATCGCATTATGGTATAACAAGCTTCTTGCCAGCATAGATGGTATTGCCCGTTAGTCCATTCGCTTCTTTGATGGCATCAACAGACACCTAATCAAGACCAAAAATGAATAAGCAAACAAGTAAAGCCAAAAACAAACAGTCAAATGGAAATATTTGTCATGCATCCACTGATTCACGTTTCTTTAAAATGTAAACATTCCCTAGTGAAGTTTAGCCTCAAATACAAACCATGAACTTCCCATGATAATGTAACAATAAGAGACTTCAATATAGACCAATGGAAAGCTAAAAAATTAAGAACCTCTTGAATACAAAACAGGTAAATTTGGCACAAGGAAGCTTTCCTCGACTTATAGAAAGCTTTAGCCTTGCAACATGATGCACATTCTTGATTCTATAAACATAGTTTAACCCATCAACAAGGAGTGTTAAATTTATAGCTTTTACCCAACAATTGGCTTTATGGATAACATAAAATTTGATACGATAGAGTATGGAGGAGAAGGCAAACATGGAATCTCAAAATGTTTTGCCGATTACAAATGTTTTGTGTGAGAAAAAGACTTGGTTGTGGTTGTTAGTAGCAATTTCAATCCGTACCAACCACAAATCTACATGCATTGCAAAAACCACATAACTAACATATGCTGGGAGCTCATAAAGCTAGTGATAATGAAGCAAAACATCAAACACATTGCATACTTGTTTCTAGGTACCCTTCAGAATTACCAAAAATCAGTGTCAAATGCTAAGTCTACCACATGAAGAGTGAAGACCATAACAAACAATCCCATCAACACATTGCCTATATTAACACTCACATTTTCCCAGTAACCAAACAGAGGCATTGAAAGATCAGTTTTTTTTTTTTTCCGCCCCACAAAAATAAAATCAACAAATAAACAGAACTCACCCCAAATTTTTGAGAGAGACCCCAAAGGGTATCTCCCTTCGCAATCTGCACCGTTTTGTGCACCGACTCTAGCACATTCTGGTCCGTACAAGCACTGGGTTTCTGAAAAATCACCGAACAATTCCATCAACAAAAGGACTGATCTTGAGAAATTTCAACAAAATCGGAGTGTTACGTACCTTGAAGATGGGCTCTTGGGGTCGAGGTGGGGGTGGTGGAGGTGGGGTGTAGCGGATCGGCTGTATCGGCTCGCTGAGTGGCTGAGTTTCGTTTCTGGTTCTGTTGCGAGGGTTTAAGGCTTTGAGTATGCTGATAGCAATGCCAGAGAAGACGATAAAGCCAGCGGTCTTGGCCAGCACATTGTCCTTGTCGTCGGCGCGGTTGGAACCGTCACCGGAGGCGGCGCGTGGGTTGTTCATAGACCTGTGGATGGGTAGAGGAGTGTGGTTTCGGTTGGGGGTTTAGGGTTCAGACGAGTTCTCTAGAAGTGTTGAAGTGGGAGAATCGGTGGAGCTCTGATCTGAAATCGGGATCAAAAACCACGCGCAGTTGTACGCGCGCTCATTTACTAGTAATTTTTAACAAAATTATATCCATTTCTTGGAAGTTTAGACTCAAAATGTGCATATATGATTGGGTGAAACTTGGGAATTGAAAAGGAGATAGTAAAAATAAAAAATAAAACCAGTCCAATACGAATTTTAAAGTTAAAATTCTATCTAATTTCAAGTTTAATTGAGTTAATTACAATTTTTCTATGTTTTCGATAAATTACAGTGATTGCGGGTTCGAAGATTCATATAAAAAACAAGATCTTCTATCAGGAACATTAGGTAGCACTGATAGTGGCTCAAGAGCCACTCAATACATAAAGTGATGAATAAACGAGCAATCAGCGCTTTTAAAGTCATTTTAAACGCTAAGAATTATAAAATAGCAACCTACTCTCTATCCTACTACAAAGCACGCTAATAATTTTTGTCTTCAACCTAAGAAAAGCTTCTCAAATCGTCCAAGCATCCACTTCTTGTGGCTCCATAACCCAGTGTGGAAAGACAACATGTCCCAACAAACGGTTCAAACCAATCTCGAGCAACCCAAACTATGTCAATCCAACCTAGGCTATTGAAATTGTTTATGAATGCGTAGGATAACGAATTCAATGAGTACTCCTACTTTCATTTCATTATAAGTGTGTTGATAATAAACTTTTTAAATAAATTCGACTTACGTTGTTTAATTTCAATTGTATTTTCATATACATGTGACTTAATAACAAATCACTCGTTCTAAGAAAATGTGAGTATTTGCTAGAAGATGGATTAATAAAGGAAGCAAGCAACTCAAAGTCTCAAATACGGACAAAGAACCATATGCATGAAGCGTGAAGCAACTGATATCCACGAGGTGACACGTGCCAGATCTCTCCGGACATTACTTGGACCAACAAATGGCTCTGCTTCTGCCACCTCAGCACCGCTCCAAAATATTTCCTCCTCAAAATTTCCAAATATTCCCATTTTAACACCCCAAAAAATCTCACTCTCTTCATTCTCGCCTTCTTCGTCAATGGCTCAGCTGCTCTCTCCTGTGTGCACAGATGCTATCAAGTTCCACAACCCACTTCCCAGAGCCCCATGGCGCATGTTTGCGAGGATCAGTAGCATCCCGGGTCACGGTGGCAGGAGAAGAGGCTCCGGCAGAGTCAGGGTTGCGACTGAGGGTCCCGCTTCGATTGATGCTGTTGCTGATGACTATTACGCTGTTCTGGGTCTGGTAATTCTTCGATTTTGTAACTTGGGTTCTGTTTGGTTTCCTATAAAATGTAGGAATTATGATTAAATTTTGAATCTTTCTTGCATTTCATGAACAGAACAAAAAGATGGTTGATTTGGTGAGAGTAGAGAATGATTGAGTGATTAGTGCATGTCATCTCATGATCAAGCTCAGATGAAACTACAGATTACATCTTTGCTATAACAAAATATATTGGTCCTACTGTTAGGCTGTTGTGGGTCGGGTAATTCTTTGAAATTTGGAACATGGGTTCTGTTTGGTTGTCTGGAAAATGTTGGAAATAGATTTAAATTTTGAATCTTTTGTATTTAATGGAGGGAAAGAATTGTAGCAATGGCTGATTGACTTAGAATATTTAATATAGTACTATCAAGTGACCATGTGCAAGTGATCACAGGTATTGTCATGAAACTATCAGAAATATGAAAATTCTTTCTTCATAAAGATAATTTTTCTAAGTATGCAATAGTCCCTTAATTAAGAACAGTGCGTAATTCTATTAAATTCTAGAAGTAGCAAAAGTATAAAATTTATTCGGGGGAAGATTTGACTTCTAATGCTTCTCAGTTTCTCTCCTTTTTTTCTGCTTTCAGTTTTGTTTAGATTGGTTAGTTCATGGACATTTCTCATGTCTGATTGATGGTTTGCTCTTGATAATAGCTTCCAGATGCTACCCCCGAGCAGATTAAGAAAGCTTACTACAACTGCATGAAGTCTTGTCATCCAGACTTGAGTGGTGATAATCCAGAGACCACAAATTTCTGCATGTTCATCAACGAGGTTTACGAGGTCGGTTCTCTTTTCTATGGATTCATTGAAGCATGAAAGAATCGTGAACTTCGGCAATAGGCTTTACTTTTTGCAGTGCAGGTGCTCAGTGATCCTGTACAGCGTATGGTTTATGATGAAATTCATGGATACTCATTGACTGCTATCAACCCTTTCTTTGATGATTCTAGCCCGAAGGATCATGCATTTGTTGATGAGTTTAGCTGCATAGGTATGTTACAGTTTACTTTCTTGCATGCAATGCCAACAATGTTTCGAGTTCTTGTGAAGGCTTATGCAATTTAACTTAGTAGAGCTCCCATATACTGCTGGACAAGCTTAAGATTAAGTGTAGATCCCTCTTTCTGAAGTGCTTGCTATGGAGATAATGATAATTTTACCAGTATGGTTATGGCAATCTTCAAGTACATCATAAGAATCACTCACTATCATTTTTGTTACAGGCTGTAAAAATTGTGCTAACGTGGCTCCTGAAGTATTTGGAATTGAGGAAGATTTTGGCAGAGCTAGAGTATACAACCAGTGTGGGAGAAGTGACTTAGTTCAACAAGCAATTGAAAGTTGGTAAGTCCTACTTTATAGATATTGCCAATTTGCCATGACATGTAATTTTAGCATTTATTGGGTGCTTATCATTGAAACCTTTCATGCTTTGCACATTCGTAAGAAAACTTTGTTGCACTTAACGAACTTTGGGCAGGCAAAGTTAGCTGAGGTTCCCTTAGGTTGACACTATAAAATCTACCTACACCACAATGATGTTGCAGTTCTAGTGGCTATGCTTCTTTATTATTATACTTCAACTGAACAAACATGCGAAATGTTTGGTATTCATTTATTAGCTCTGATTGATTTATACTTTCTCATATTACTATTGTGCCTGACAAGTTGCAACACAATGAAACTCGTCTTTAGTTTGGATCTTAACTTGACTGTTTAAGCGTTATAGGGTGCTTCATCATTTTCTACAATTTGTTTCAGAATTCTATTGTGCAAGTTCAGCGTATCCAAGCCTGGGTTCTTCATGATGCCTATCATGTATAGTACTGTAGTTGTGCATAATGAAACTCGTCTTTAGTTCGGATCTTAGCGTTATAGTGCTGTACTAGGCTGATGATCTCTTTTAATCTTATACTATTGTTTTTTTTTTTTTTTTTTTTTCATGTTAATCAGTACCGTTGTTGGAATCTAATATATTTTATGGGTTTAGTTGGTTGGTAAAAGTAGACTGTATGTTATATAATGTTTAAGAGATGCTCAGTAACGAACAAGCATTTGAAATCCAGCCCAGTCGATTGCATCCATTGGACTTCAGCGGCACAACTCTCTTTGCTTGAAGATGAAATGCGCAGGATAGAAAGAGTAAATGTAAGGCTGTCTTTTCTTTCTTGGCACTTCATCTTCAACAATTTTGATTCCTTCCTAAAATAAACAAACTATAGACACATGAATCTTCTAGTTAAATGCAATAAGGTAATCAGCAGTTTGAGACATTAACCAGTTCTTATTCTTGCATATTATAATGGAACTCTCAGCTGTTCTTGGAATGGTCATTGATTGCTCTCTTATGTTCATTCCACAGATAAAGAGAAGATGCTTTATTTCCATTGTATATTGTAATTATGTTTTTTTCTCATCATCTGTAACTACAACTATTATTTTGTGAATGATTAGGTTGCAATGATGCTCTCAGGAATGGGTGGTGCATCGGCGGATGTTTTTAGAGTGGTGAGTGAGTTACGTGGTTTCTATCATAATATCAGATTTGCCAACTGGTTTGAAAATGCTTTTAAGTGCTGAAATAAGAAAGGATGTTAGTATTTTTTGTTTTGTTTTTTATATGTATCATTTATCCTATTTTATTGCACATTATCAACCTATAACTTATGTTAACAGGAAAACTATGACAATCTTTGTGTCTGTATGGTCTCCTCAAGAAATCTCACAGAAAACAGAGCTTCTTTTCATTTATTCATTTCCTTTTTGCCTAATGTTTCTTAGAATATTGAATTGATCTGCACCCACATATGTGACAGGCTAATTCAAGATGGGAAAAGAGGCAAGCAAAAGTCCTGGTATGAATTTTTATTTTATATTTTCGCTCCTCTTCATTGCCATTTAAATTTGAGCTAATGTTCTTGTAAGATCTTGTTTCCAAGTAAGAACCGCGTTTCATAATTTAGCTTGTTGACAAAGAGTTCCTAGTGCCATTTGAGCTTCATACTGCATAGCCACTCTCTACTTGGCAGATTATACCTGATATACATTTATTATAGGCTAAATTTAAAGTATTGGAACCCATTTATCTGGTCACTAGACACGAATCATGTGATCCAACGTGACTATCTCTATCTCTGCTGTAGGAAAAAGCTAGAGTGAGGATGACAAAGGAGAAGGATTCTGATAAATCAGGATCGTACTGGAACAATGTGTGGGGCCAGAAAAAGGACTTCCAGAATTCAGGTGAGATAGGTCTAGTAAGCTATATGCTAATCTGTGCACAGGATTCAGTAGTATTTTCTTGCATTACATAGACGCATGTTATTTTTTCCAGAGGAGGAAGTCAAAGAGAGAGCAAAGCGAGCTGCGGCAGCAGCGAGAAGATGGAGGGAGTATTCGCGAAGGGGCGTTGATAAGCCTCCGACCTTCAAGCTTCCATCCGGCAATGATAATTAATTAGTAACTCCTATTCCCCTTGTATATTCCTAGGCAAATGTAACTAATTCATCTATACTCGTACATATAGTTTACACTGAAACGATCAATATGAACACTCTGATCATTGGTCTATGTACTTAAGATTGTTCTTAATGCAATGAAATATATGTTTCAAGAAAGCGATTTAGCACATCTTTTTGGTACAACCCGAATGCTTTGCCGTACTGCAACTACTGCTGTTTCTGACACACCATTACGACATGATAGTAGTTGGTGTCTGTTTCTAGGTAACATCTGGTTAGACCAACCATAGTAACTTGACAAGGTACAGATTGGTTGGCCATGAATGATAGATTGACAGTTAGTTCAGTAGGAAGACTGGTAGTTGGTTCTCTGCCAAACTTGGCTGAGTAGTTTGCTGAAATTTGGTCAATTTAATGGATTTAGATTTGGATTGTAATGTTTTCATTGTACCTATTTGTTGATGTCATGTCAAATTTGGAAGCTCTAACCCATTATTTATTTACTTTGTACACTGTTGACTCATGTTGGTAGCTATTTTTGCTCATCTGTAAACCAGAAAGTATAGGTGACAACTAGTTCTTGACCTTTGTTCATAGCTTTTGCTTCATAAATTTCAAAATGTTATTTCCTCTCCTTTTCCCTTTATCTTATCCAGATGAACATAATGAAATGGTCTCAATTGAGCAAATTTTCTTGGACAGAGAATTTCTGAGATTTGAAATTATGCCTTTTGACATTAAATGAAGGGAAAATTTATCTTCATGCATTGGCTTCAAGAATTTACTAATTCTAAAACTATAATAGTGGAATTATAAAATTTGTATGTATTGAACAGAACATGTACTACATGCCAATATCTTATACCTGCTTGTGCAAGTGTATGTTTTGAACTCAAAATAGACTTGAATTGGAATTGTTCCAACCAATCACTCTTATCTTGAAAAGTCTGCAATCAAACCTTTAATTCAAATTTTGGGCTGGATTTGTTCGATTGAAATGCTCTAAATCTGTTTCGAATGAGGTCCCAACATTTGGATTGGTAAAATGTGGTGATTTATTCAATCTAATCATTGATCTCATATAATTACGCCATTGATCCGACCCAACTCAAAATTGATCGTTTAAAATTAGATGGAATTCAAATGCTTGCAAATTCATTTACAAATTGCAATTCAAATTGTGAAAGCATCTTTATTTTTCCCTTTCTTTCTTGTCTAATAATAGCACTTTGCTTTAAGGAGGAGCCTGTCCCCAACCCAACTAACTTTATGTCTTTTCCTCACAGATTAGATCTAAATATTATGCCATTTGTCTTCACATTCTCTAAAATATTGGACCCAATTGCCTTAATGTCAACCATCCAACATAACCACATTATTTCAAAATGCAACAAGAACCAAATCTTGAAAATAATGTACCTTGTGCTCTTCATTTACAATTACAAATTAACATCAAAATCAAAGATTCTTGCACAATGAACTCATAATCCAGTCGTTTAAACCAGAAACCTCTCGATCGTTCTTCGTGAGCATATGTTATCTAACCGCGGATGCGACTGAGTGAGCCCAAAACTTGAGGTGGTCTTTCATGTCAATCTCATTGACCAAACTTGGTATTCTAAAATTGATCATCAATGCCTTCTCTTTCTCCTTCTTTTCCATAACTTCCCATGCTTCAGACAAGTAAGGTCTCGAGACAGCAACATGGTTCTCATGATCATGAACCTTGTTCAACTTTTGTTCCACTTTATGTTCCTCTCTTGATCCGAACCTCTGCAGGCCAGGAATGATGGAGACCAAGCTCGAATCCTTGTCCTCCTCGGAGAACACAAAGCCAAGATCCATGAACCCTTTGAGCTCATCGAACTCGAGCTCCGAGAGGCTCTTGCTCAGCTGCTTCTTCTTTCTTGTTCCTGATCTTCTTGAAGCTGTTGCTCTTGGATCAACCATGTCCACAACCATTTTCTTCTGAGGAACCTCTATTTTGAGCTCCTCCTTCATCACCTTACCGGAGAGGATCGTCTGGAGCTGCTTTGGCGTGCTGGGGAGGACTGAGTTGGGAGAGAACGAGTCAAGCGACGATGTGGCTGTGGACAAGAGAGATTGGTCACTCAGAGACCTGACATGTAGTGTTGGCAAGCGAGAAAGGTCTGGTTTTTGCAATTGTTCTTGAATTTCAAGATCTGGGTTTTGTTCCTGATCGGCCATTTTAATATGGGTTAGGGTTTCTTGGCCGAACCAGAGAGAATCGAAGAGGTTGAGTAGTTCTTGAGCAGCCATTGTAATGGAGCTAGAGAGGGTTTTCGAGAGAGAGAAAAAGGCAATGAGTGAATGGGCTGTGACACTTGGATATATATATTGGGCTGGGTTACGATATTGCCCTTGGTTTGTGGCTCATATTGCATTAATGGTTCATCACAGGGTTGGTTATGTTACGTGTTGTCATGTTGCACACGTTTGTTTATTTGATTTGGATTATTTTAAGACACTAGTAATACCACCCGTGCGAGTAAATAATAATTATATATACTAATAATTTATAGATA
>JAYMTH010000681.1:0-18776 GCA_036897465.1 Pelargonium australe
AGATTCTCGAGGAATAGAGAGACATTGATGGTGTTGTGACTGGACACAGACAAAGCAAAAATCAGAGAGATTCTCAGGTAAAGTTGTAGGGTTTTTATGCGGTTTGTTTATTGTTTTTGTTGGTGGGAGATGTTGTCGTTTAGGGCACTATACACTATGCATCGAAATTGGTAAATTAGGGTTAAATTTTTCATTTTTTGGAAGAATATGTCAGTTAGGGTTTTGAATTTGAATATGCTTTTTTGTGGGGTTTGTTTGGTAATTGATTGTGGTGCTGTTTGGTGGTTGGATGAGTCACTTTATCCTTAATGTTTGGAGTTTGTACTGTGGCTATAAAATATTGAATTTTTTGGTTGTCTTATGTTGTTGTCTTTGACTTGTTCAATGCTATAGGTAATTGAAAATGAGTGGTCCAAGAGGGGGTTGTTATGGGGACAGGACTTTAAGGCTTAGGATACATTATGCTGGGGAATTTGCTAGTCATTGTATGGAGTATCTTGGTGGGAGACAGAAAGTAGTGAAGGTTGATCCAGATAGAATGAATTTCTGGGAAATAATGTACATAATTAGGGAGTTGGGTTATAGCAATGTTAGCAGGCTGTATTATAGAATTCCATGTAAAAGAAGATTGCCTTATGGATTGAAGTTGGTATTTGATGATGTGTCTGTTTTGGACATGTTAGATAATGTGACCAAACCAAATATGGAGCTAGCATTGTATTGTGAACATGGGGAGAGCATGCCAGCTGCACCTAATGACAAGATGCCTCCATTTGTAACAAGGGCATCTGAAGTTTCAGCCCCACCACCAATAATGAATTATGTGGAATGTGGTAGTGGAATGAATGGGGAGGGGCAAGTAGTGGGTAATTTGTACTGTGAAAATGGGACTGATTATGAAGAGGGGGTTGATGAATGTGACATGCCAGTTCAAAATGAAGCTGGACCTGTTGGTGATGTTGTGAAATTTTTGGGTTATGGTGAAGGGCTTGCTGTGGAGTGTGTTGGAGGTACTGATGGGCCTGCTGAGGAGTGTGTTGAAGGTACTTATGGGCCTGCTGGGGAGTGTGTTGGAGATAGCAATGGGCCTGGTCATGTTGCAGAGGAAGAGGACAAAAATGGTGATGGTAGTGGGGCCTGTTCTGGTATTGGGCTTATGGCTGGAAAAGATGTCACAATTAGGGTCCAAGAGGAGAAATCATGTCCAAATGTTGATGGTGGCCAACATACAAGACCTGTTGAAGACTTCAATGAAGGGTTGCCTCAAGGTGAAATTGAAGTTGAAGCAGCTGATGAAGGTGAAAATGGAACTGGGATTCTAACTCAAATTGGTGGGAATGAAGTTGAAGCAGGGAAGGTTAATGATGGGTTTGAAGCAGGTTTGGTACAAGATGGGATGGAAGCTGGCAATGTAGAAAATGGGGTTGGTTCTGGAAAGGTCCAAGACACAAATGATGCCAATTTACAAGATGGGTTAGATGTTGGAAATGTTGGGGTCAATGATGTTAGATTTGATGGTGGAAATTTGGGTGGGCTTGAAGGTGAACAGGATGTTAGGAATGAAGATTTGGTTGGTGATAAAGCTTCAAACATTAGAGACCATGATGCATTGGGTGCTAATGAAGATGGGGTTAATATAGGAGGGCGTGAATCTGATTTTGAAGAGGAGGATGGTGCAGCTGGTGATGAGGAAGAAGAAAATGTAATACTTGTTGATGCTGATGAAGAAGACTCGTGTAATGATGATGAGGAATTTGTTTGTGCAAAAAAAAAAAAGATCCAAGCAAAAGTAGATAGAAGAAAAGAGGTTGAAAGAGTAGCTATTGAGGAGATTTTACCTGATGAGGAGGATGTGCCTGATGAGGAAGATGTGCCAACTGAGGAGAATGTGCATGCTGAGGATGCAATGGAAACTGATCAGGGACAAGCTGTTGAGGGGGGTGGTCAGAAGGACCTAAATGTAACAAGTAGAAGAAGGCAAAGTAGGGGAATACAGGAAGAGTCGGTGTATTATGATTCAAGTGATGATGCAATGTCAGTCTACAGTGATGAGGAGGGAAGTGATGTAGATAGTGCAATGAGGAGGGCAGAAGACAAGTCACTGTTGTATGACCCGGAGAAGCCGTTTAGTGGATTTTTTATTGGACAACAGTTTTTGTCTGTCAAGCATTTGAGAGGGGTTGTATCAAGGTATAGTGTGTTGAGGAGGTATAACATAGTTTATAAGAAGAATGATAAGAAAATGGTTCAAGCTAAATGTGGCAATGACAATTGTGAGTGGTACATGTACTCATCTTTCTCAAGGACACTAGGCAGATTCAAATTGACGGCTTACAATGGATCCCACACATGCAATCAAATCACAAGGAACATGAGGTTAACCAACAAGGTGATTATAGAGGAGTTGAGGGACATCATCCTTGACATACCTAACATAAAGGGTAAGCCCATGGTGAAACTGATTTGGAAGCAGTTCAAGACCAAAGTGACAGTATCACAATGCAAGCTGGCCAAACATTATTTGTTCAAGGATAGGCACAGTGAATATAAGAGAGAGTACAACGACGTTTGGAGGTATGTTGCAGAGCTGCAAGCTATAAACCCGGGTACAACAGTTGCACTACAAAACCACTTTCCTGAACAAGGTGCACAACCCCATTTCAAAAGGTTATACATATGTTTCGAAGCATTGAAGGGAGGGTTTTTAGGTGGCTGCAGACCTATTATAGGAGTTGATGGCTGCTTCTTGAAGGGGGACTTCAAAGGCGAGTTGCTGTGTGCCGTGGGAAGAGATGAGAACAACCAAATGTTCCCAATAGCCTGGGCTATAGTTGAGATAGAAAGTACAAGTTCGGGGACTTGATTTTTTGATCTACTGCGTAAAGATTTGGCCATGGGTGAGGGACTAGGTTGGACAATAATGTCAGACCAGCAGAAGGTAATAATTTGGATATTATTGTTTGTGACAATGTTTGATAACATGAAAGTGCTGTTTCACTAACACTTTCTGTATGTCATAGGGACTGGTTGCAGCTGTGCAAGATGTTTTCCCACAAGCGGAGCAGAGAATGTGTGTTCGACACTTGTACGCCAACTGGAGAAAGACATAGAAAGGAGGGGACTTAAGGTAAAATATAATGTTTTGTTGGTTAAATGCATAATGTTTTGTTGGTTAAATGCTTATGATATAAAAACTTTAGTTGTTGCTTATCCTAACCTTTTTCCTTGGTTAAATGCTTAATGTTTTGTTTAGGATCAAATATTGGGAGCTGCCAAATCCTCTAACCTATGCAAGATGTGGGACTCGTTGTTCGATATGGCTGAGATGTCACCAGATGGGTACGTAAGTTTATCTGAAAACCTTCATCCAAAATATTGGTGTAGGGCCTATTTCCCCACTCATAGTTGTTGTGATTTAGTTGATAACAACATTTGTGAGACCTTTAATGGTGTCATAATTGAGGCTAGGAAAAAACCTGTAATTAGCATGTTGGAGGACATTAGAGTGTATGTAATGAATATAATGGTACAAAAGAGGGCACTTGTTAGTAGGTGGAAACAAGATTGTGCACCTAGAGTTATGGTTAAGCTTCAGAGGAATATTGATTTTGTTGAGGAATAGGATTTTCAATGGAATGGTGAGGATGGATATGAAGTGTCTTATAAGGAAGAGAAATATGTTGTTAAGTTACATCAAAGGGAATGCACTTGTAGACGATGGCAGCTCCGGGGCATTCCATGTCCTCATTCTTGTGCATGCATAGCACATGAGGGACTAAATGTCATGGATTATGTGTCTCACTATTACAAGTCCTCCATGTATATCAACACATATTCTCACATGCTACAACCAGTGAGAGGTATGCAAGACTGGCCCATGTCCACATTGATGCCATTGTTGCCTCCAGTTGATCGGAGGATGCCTGGGAGACCAAAGTTGCATAAGAGGAGAAGGGAAGAAGGAGAAAGGCAGGTTGGAGGTAAGCAAAAAGTCTCAAGGAAAGGAGTGCATATAGTTTGTACTATTTGCCACAAACCTGACCACAACAAAAAGACTTGCAAGGACAATCCAAATAGGGTCAGTACATTGTTAGCAAATGTCTATAAATTCTTTTGTTCATTATATTTCTATGTTGCTTATATGAGATTATGAAATAGGGTAAGAAGAAGGGCACATAAGTTGATAAGGGACAAGCTGACAAGGGACAAGCTAGTCCATCAACAAAAAAACACCAAAGGTAAGTACTAATTCAATCAATGTGTTTTATTTTCTCTAACTTCTAATCTGCACATCCACTTACATAGGTCATTGAACTAGTTATTTTTCTTTAATCAGGATCAACAAAAGAAAGGACCATGTGATAAGGGACAACCATGTACATCAAAAACCACAACACCAAGAGTAAATATAAGTTCAGTACTTGTGTTGTTATAAGTTAAACCAACATGTCCATTTAAGTTTGTTGTTATAAGTGTATTGGAAGGGTAACTATGAGTTCAATCTGCACATTTTAGTTTTGTTCTTATAAGTGTCTATGTAAGATGTGTCTTGGAATATTTGCAGCCTCAAAAAAGGGCCACAAGGGCTACTAAGGAGCAACCAGCTCCAAATATCCAAAACACACCACAAACTTTGAATGCCCCACCTAGCTTTGGGTTATACATAAATCCAAATAATGGGACACAAGTAGTCAATGTAAATGTTCAAATTTATGTAAATGTTACAAACTGGACTATATTAAGGCATTCTTTAACATGGTGTTTCTGGTTATGTTGATGCTTGCAGCCTGGAAGGCCATCATAACAGATTTTGGAAGGGGGAACATCAGCCAAGAACAAAGGGAAGGGAAAGCTGCAGGACAAGGCTACTACTTTTACAAAAGGGAAAAAGAAGGCTAATAATCATGTTTGTAAGCCTTGAATGTTAATTTGTGGGCATGTTATTTTGTTTTTTGTGTTTTGAAACAATTGTAATCAGCCTTAATACTAATTGTGCTGTATTTGTTGGGGAAATGCTTAATTTGTTATGAGCTTAAATATCACAGAGCACTTCATGTTCAGGGCTAAGTTTTGGGATATGTAATCACTTCATTGCTCTATAGTTTGGAACAACTTATGTGTCTAAACACTATACATTATGTCTAAATGAATGTAAGTTCTTTCAATGCAATTATACAATGCATGTTTTAAATGAATGTAGGCTCACTTAATTGCTATGTTTTTTCAGGTTTGTTGTTGTTGAACTAGTGGTTGTGAACCTTAAATGTACATTGAATTGTTGGGCTGTTGTTTTCAAACTTTTGTTTGTTGGCTTAAGTGAGTGTGTACATTAATGACAATTATGATCTTCAAGCCCTTTGACCTTGTAAACCAAAACAGGATACATGATCATATATGATGAAAGTGAGGATGAAAGCATTGCTTCATTAATTCCATCAGCAATGTCAATTACAAAATACACATCCACCATATGTTCTTCTAAAACAAGAAACACCATATGCTAAATACAACAAGAAACATAAAACCCAACTTCAATACTCTTAACCCTTCACCATTACTAACTTCTACTTTTAAATCATTGGTGGCAGCTGAGCTAATACTTGTTTGTTCTTCAATGGATGTATTTGAAGAGTTATGACATCCATAACTCTATTTTTTTCTGAAAATTTAGCTCGACATTCATTCGCTTGTTATCCTCTCGGAGCTCCTTCAACAAAGTGCGATAATGAGTGAATTGAGGATGCTCTAACTTCAGATTGTGCCATCTCCAGAATCCACCTCCATTTTCCTTTTCCTAACAGTGTAACACAATACAAAATCCAAATCAAATTTCATTTCTTCCATAAAAACGAATATTGTATACTGTTTGTCCACATACCTCCTTAAGGCAACAGAAGAACCTTCTTCATGGATTCTTACTTGCCCACGAAGTGATTAATGGAGCAATCTTGCCGCATTTGCAAAGAACCTCTGGTTCATCGTAATTGAGATAAGCTTCTCGTTTAAATCTACCCATACTTAGCCCTAACCTTTGAACTACACTCACTGCCGCCGTTTGAGCCGCCGGTTGATTTCGCCTCTGCCTCCAACTGACTTCGAATGCTACAAATAGGGTTGGGTATCGATTTTATTGAAGAAATAGATATTGGGGAAGAAGGTAGGAAATGGTGAAACGACACTGTATAAGAAAACGAAAAGAAAGAGAGAGATGAGGTGTTTGGGAGACACACTCCATTGGTGCCACGTTTTTGCCACGTAGGATAAAAGAAAAATGAAAATTTAAATAAAATCCAGCCTGGACCAAGTTAATGATTTTCGTCTCGCCATTTAACAGTTTGTCCTGCCGTTAAACGCTTTTGACCAACTTTGGATTAAAACCAAACGTTTGGCTGAACTTTGGACTAAACCCAAACGTTTGATAGTTTGGGGACTAAACCCAAACTTTTTGGATAGTAGGAGGACTAATATATCCTAACCTTTTTCCAATTGGGTATTCCGTCAAACTTTGGGTACCACAGGTGCCTTTAACCCAATATAATAATACAATTTCAATTAGCTACAAAAAATGGTTTGACAAATTATCGTCACAGAAGATTACAGACTTTGACTTAATACCCAATTTATTATACGAAGGTTTACGAATGTCAATTTAGTACATACACTTTCAACTACATCCCAATCTAGTATAAAATTACATTGAGTCAATTTTTTCGTAAAATAGTCTTTAACGTGACAATTATATAATGATAAAAATGAAATATAAGTATTGACTAAAAAAGTCAAGAGGATAAATCTATAATTTTGAATTTAATTAAAATTTACAAATTTGTCATCTTGTTCTTTTTCAAGTCACATGGTGTACTTTACAAAATGGATAATGTCATGCACCATATAAACTATTCCCTCCGTCCCAATATGAGTGTTATGTTTTTCTTGTATTTTTGTCCTAAAATAAATGTATTGTTTCATTTTATAGTATGTTAGTTATGCATGAATTGTCAATAATATCTTTATATAAAGTTAGTTAGGATCTCTCAACACATGATTATGAGGATATAATTAAACATATTATACTAACTAATTCTCCTTACTTTTCTCAAAATAGAAAGGAGTAACTCATTTTGAGATGGATGGAGTATTAAGTTAAATTACATGTAACCTTTAAACTATTTTTTGAATCAAATACTCGCCTAAACTTAACTATTTGCATTTTGTCAGTTAGTTTTTAACCGTTGAAAAAAAAATCCAACAGTGCCCATTTTACCAATTTGAGTTTTTGTAATTTTGGCATTTGAAAGTTTGATAGTATATTTTTGGTGTTTGGCTTTGTGCATTTTGTTTTTGCATCATAAGATAATCCAAGAAGATCAAGAACACGTTAAACAAATGTGTAAAATGAACATTATTAGAGAAAAAGAATTGTAAACCTGTTAAACTAACTAATGGATAGCAAATTGTATTTGATTCAAAAAATAGTTTAAGGAATATATTTGATTAAGTGAATAGTTCATATACTGCATATGACATTACCCTTTTATAAAATTATAATTTTGCATTAAATCAAAATGGATAATTACATCTACATACCATGTATTTGACACCTTTAGCAACTAGATACTCTTAACTTTTTTCTCTAACTATTGGATATTCTAAACTATCCACTTTCCATTCCGTCAATTACGTTTGACAAAATATGCCTATAATTAGGTCATGTGCCCAAAACATGATAATTTTTTTTTTGAAATCCCAAAATTGCCCTTCAACTTCTTTTCATCAAGAACAAGTTCATCAACAATTTGCCGGAAAATTCAAAGTTTCGCCGGAAACTTCAAAGTGTAAGAAAACTTCAAAGTTTCGTCGAAATTTGCAATTAATTTTCAAAGTTTCTTAATTTTTTTTAAATTTTAAACAACCCAACTCATAATAAATTTGAAGCTTTAACCAACCCCAAACCAAATTCTACCCTAACTAAATCCAAACCCTAGCCAACACAATAAATCTTCAATTTTTTTATAGATCTGACCATGAGAAGGAAATGGAGGAGGAGATGGTAGTCAAACCCGACGAGGCAATGGTGGCTTAATCTGGAAATAGAAGATGGAGAAGGAGATGAATGGAAGAGATGGAGGAAGTGCAATTTGGTCTCTTTCACACTTAATCGACGAATAATAGACATAACAAAAAGTGAATAGTTTAGGGTATCCAAAACGTAGAGAAACAAGTTCAGGGTATCCATGTGCAAAAAGTGTTAAGTACATGGTAGGTACATGTAATTATTCCAAATCAAAATTACAAATTGAGCTTTCTGACATTTTAACTTTGTAACAGAAACCTCAATTTTTGGGTTTTGGCCTTCTTCTAGGTTTGATTTTATCTATAAATTGGAACATAATAATGAAGATTGATAAAATTTTTTGTTAAAATTGAGATCCAAATTTGTTTATTTTCTCTCTTCAATTTTATTAGTATTTATTAAGAATAATTGTTGGATAACTACATAAGTATTTTAATTTTGATTCCGCATAAAAAGTAAGAAATAAATTAACCAATGACAAAGCAACACGTGGCTCTCTCAGTTAAACGAAGAGGTCAATATAAGTCACAGATTAGGCTTCGGGCGGAATAGAAGCCCAGAACAAGGTCAATCAGATCACGACCAACCCAAGATGAAAGTATGCGCGAATAGGAGTCGAACGCACTGAATGATCTAAACTCGCTAGAATTGTCTGAAATTCAACTCCTCCATATATGTTAAGTATACCACCCATATTGAAGAATTAATTGTAAGAAGTACAACGGTTCAAACGGGAATCGAATCAAACCTCAAACAAATTTGTAATGACCGGAAAACGAACAAAAATTTAAAAGCACGAGGTGCAATGTGAAGCCAACATGTGTCTGATGCCGATGCTTTTTCCATACCAAGATTATGAGGTACATACTCTCACCTTTCCCACATATCACAACCCATCTCTTAAGAAATTCTTCAACCAAACGAGCCACAACCAATTGGATGATCAACCGCTATCCCCACTGCCACTTGTCACACTCTCTCCACCTCACCACTACTCCACGCCTCTGCCTCTCTCCTCTTTCGTTTCCCACCTCTACACTATTTTCTTTTCTTTCCTCTTATTTCATTTCCTAAATCACCTTTCATTTCCTTTCCTTTCCCACAATCTCCACCTCAAGCTGGACTAGTTAGTGCTCCCCTCCTCATGTTAGACTGGACAGTGCTCCCTTCCTTAGGTTGGATTCGCTTCTACTACATATGTATGTTCAGGTCAACTACTACTGGAAGAGTCCACTCCTACTTAAAAAGTGTACTCCTATTTGAAGAGTCAACTCCTATTAGATATGTTCTATCCTACCTGACACATACAATTCTAACGAAAGCGCCCCTTACCAAACGCACGCGTCCGTACGCGTTCGTATGCCATCTACATCCATCCGCGTTCGTCTGCGCCTGTTCGCACACCAGGCGAACTCTCCCCTCAACCAATGTGCGTGGGCTTCTCCCGCATGCAACCTCCTTTATAACCACACACCATCGCCTTGACTAACAAGTGATCAAGATGCACCCATCATGTCAAGAATCATAAACACAAGTAGCGGAAACATAACTTTGATAATAGGATCACCTAAATTTCTCAAATGGTCGGAGACCGAGACCAGTATTGCTCTACTGGCAAGTATAAACAACAGACATAGAGACATGTTAGACACAGAAGCTCCGCCTGCCCCGTTGGTGTGCAAATCCAATGCGCAGATGACAAGAGAAAATCGCATGTCTTGCTGGTGTGAAGATCCAACAGGCAGCGGACATGAGAACATTGACTACTTGTGGTGAGTAGACCGAACAGGCAGAGAACAAAAAACATGAGAGCCTGCGGGCCTCACCTCAGCATCGGTCAATCAGAAGCTACCATGTGTCGAGTAAGTTTGAGGACTATAAAAGTAGTAACAAGCCCACATTATGAGGTTAAGTCACTTTATCACTTGAAAGGCACTATTAAGAATATGAAAACACTCTCAAATGTTCTTCGTGTCCTTGGACACACGCATTTGAGGCTCTGCTTAACGATGTGTTATCTGCGTAGACCTTTAGTCACTAATCGGAGTTGCATCACTACTGCAGTATATACTTGAAGACCCAAAGACTGAATCAATTTGACTAAGTATAGACTTTGACTTGGGAAAGAAGACTGGACGAGACTGTTCAGGACCTTGGATCTTGACTCAGAAAAAAATAGTCAAATCAATTCATTCCATTCTCTGGAACATTTTAAAAGCCGACGTTCATCCAGCCAAATATCCTAACTATGAAATTATAATGAAAGACAAAAGACATGAAAAGGGAGTTTCCTACTCACCATGTGGAAGGCAGAACCTCGACCACCAAAAGATTGTTGCTTATCACAAAAGCAAAGACAATCGTCAATCAAGGTGACACATGACAATGGAAGATGAGAGAAGACTTGGAAGGGGTGCTGCTCACCAATTTAATAGCAGGCAAATCCCTGACCAGCATAAGAATGTTTCCTCTCACATAAACATAGACATTCGCCGGTCAATGCGACACTTGATGTCCCCGCCGAAGTTTTTTAGACTTTTGTGCAACAAGAAAATTTGAGGATGAAATTGAATCGTAAAAGGACCCACGACCTGGTGAGTGTCGTCAACACTACTCAAGCCATCATCTTAATCCAACAATCAACAGCTCCCCTACTGCCCCCAATGACCCATGAGATGTTCAAGACGATGTCAGACCAATTCTAAGATGCCATGATCACCACCTAGCTAGCAACAAATGGAGTGACAATTCCACCAATCGATCTACCAATTATTCCACCAACCACCTTTGCAACAATGGCTTATACCGCGATCCAATCTGTTTGGCACTAAAACATGTCTCACAATGTTTAATATCAAAACCAGTACCCTTATTACTGCTGGAAATTGAATGAAGCAAACAAACAATTTTGAATAAGGGGTGTCCCATACGTTGATACCACATATCCGAAGAATAAAAAACTGTGACACTATGTACTCTGGCTTGGATTACACCGCTGTAGTAGTAGACCCCATCATGTCTCTGACCCACTCCAATAAGCATCCTCAAAGTGTGGTCATATATCACACAAAGTTTTTAAGTAAACAAGATATAACAATCCAAATCATCAATTAAGCGAGTTAATGAAATAAGATTACACTCCAAATTCGGTACAAATTGAATCAGGGTTAAGGTGTCACTAAGAAACACTGAGCCTTCATGCATATCATACTCTACTTCATCATTTGGTAAGCCTACTGGACATGGAGTTAATTCGACCAAAGTACAAAATTTTGAATCATCACCGGACATATGATAAGATTCTATATTGTCAATCAACCAAATAAAGAAGCGTGCCTTGCATGTTAGTTTTTTCAGTAGATAATGATGGCTTACTATTGATGAGCAACATCATTAAAGACTGCCAATGTTGATCGAGGACACTTATACATGATCTTCCTCAATAACTTGATGTTCGTTTGTGCTACTTACACTAGCAATCGTACCAGCTGCATTGACCACAACACCAATAACACTTCTTCCACGATCACGACCATCATGCCCGTTTGATAAATACCAAAGAATATCTTCCTAACAATTGAAAACAATTTGTCACTTCATGACCAGCCTTGTTGCAATGAGTACAACGGAGTCGAGCGTGATCCGCGAAGATAAAATTGATTGTATATCTCATCCACTTTGTACAACAATCAACAATGCATCCCCTCGTTCCTCCATTGCTCATGCCATATTTTTGCATATTTCCTCTTTTGCTACAATCTGATATGTTTTGTTAAGAGGAGGCAAGTGATCCATGCTGAGAATATTTGTATGAACTTGTCTATACAATCAATCATCGAGTCCCATCAAGAACTCATGTATCATCTCAGTCTCCACTACAACAAACAATTGTTTCTCAAAGTTGCACGAACACTGGTTGCATGAACAAGTAGGTACAATACGGTACCTAACATGTTTATCCAAAGGGAATTCAGTCAACCAAAATAACTAGCAACAGTCTAACCTGCTTGTTTGCACTCTCCAATGGTTTTTTTCAACTCGTGCATTCGTATTGTGTGAGGAGTTGCGAACCTCTCTTTGACATCGTCCCACAACTTCTTAACGTTGTATGCATATCCTAAATGGAGGACAATCGTTGCTCCACCAAACACATCACCCATCCCATTAACATGGAATTGACACTTAGCCAATCCTCGAGATCATCGCCCGTCAACGTTGGTTGAGTCAAAGATCCATTAAAAAATCCAATCTTCCGTTTGGCAAGGAAAGTATTCCTTAATGATGTAGCCCATTCACGATAATTACTTTCACCCTTCAACGTTACCCTACAAATATTAATGTTGGGGATGTCCGAGTTAGGAAGAATGTAAGGGAAGAAGGATCATAGATCTTCCTCTTAGAGTCAATCATGATGAGCAAACGAAAAAACTAATTAAAGACTAAAGTTCTGATACCATAACTAGTTTTAATATGACAAAAGCTTATTTATTTCAATGATAATATGTCAATATAGTTACAACAAAGCATGAAATTCTTTCAGGAAGGAACTCTCAAAGATAGGAAACAACTAGCTGTACAATCTCTCGAATATATGCAAATGATACAACATAATGTTTACATATATTATAGAGATATTTGTGATTGACAATTTCAAATGTTGATACTGGTGCAAATTGTTAAGGGTCGGCTGCTGGTTGGAGTGTGCTTCGCGACTCTACGGCCGCCTCCTGTTTGACTTTATTGTCCCATTTGGAGAGGGTACTAGCAATATGATAGAATTTCAAGATTTATAATTTAGGCTTCAGATAGCCGATGTAGGCCATCTAAAGGATAAAGTTGAGACTGACTCGACTCTTCTTGTGTGTAGCATCTTCGGTAAACTCAAACCCCTTAGTTTATGAGATATTATGTTTAGTTATGTCTATATGTCTTTTCTTCTTGATACTCGATTATGTATTCCTGCAAAGAGGGTAAACAAGCTTTGAATGGCTAGCATGTTTTGGCCTTAGTATCTTTGATTTTGTTTTCTTCTATTTTTCTTACTCTGTTTTGGATAATGATATTTTTGTTGTATTTTGACTTTTTCTAAGTTTGGTTTGGAACTCCCCTATGTATATTAATCCATTTTGTGTTTTAATTTAAATGGTAGAGATCTATGCCAAATCTTCTCCAACCCGGAAACGTTTGTTAAAAGTAAAAATAAATTCTTTTTGAATATCAGCTTCTTTCAAAGCTTATTTTTGATTTCAATATCTGATTTAAAGTTGTAATATATAATTGTTCATCACTAAAAACACATGTCAATTTCTCATAACATGAGTAAAAGATAATCTTTGTGCATCATTGTTATGTTTATGAAAATTTTGCCATGGCAAACCAAAAGAAAAAAGTCATCTCCTGGTTGAATGATTTGTACAAGTTTCACAAATTATTGTACCATAATTGTCTAATTATAAACCATAACCCAATGTTGTAAAAGAAGAAAATATATTCCACAAATTGAAGGAGCAAAAAAAGCATTGCAAAAGTAAAATATAATTAAAAGGCATGTTTGTGAATGTAATAATAATGGATGGTTCCTCTTTCTAAAAAAGATTGAACTCATATTAGTTGTTTCATTATAAAAAAGTACTAGTCTATTTGACAAGACTCCATTACTAATTAATATAATCAAACACATTCTAATGTACCTTCCCTATTGTACTCGTCCCAAATTCAAAAAAATTTAAAAGGGTAATTTCGTACTTTCACTCACAAAAGTCAAGTGCAGTTATGTAAATCCACTGAACAATGCCACCCATGATATGGCAGTGACAAAAAAACCCATTGAAGAGTCAATTAAATACTCGTACCCACAAGTACACGTGGCAGTCACTTGCCACATCATCTCCTCGGAAAGAGAAAAGCACATTCAAATTTCACCCAATCCCAACGGTCGGCTTCTCTGTGCCACACGCAATCTGGACCGTTGGATTAACGATCATGCTCGATCTTTAAAGCTCTCTGTTCCAAAGAATCTCAAAACCCCATGGTTTTTTTATTTTTTTTTTCTCTCTCTCTCTAATATAATATGTGTGTTTGGAGTTTCTACTGAGTACAGCGACAATCTAAAGAAACAGAAAATTTCTGACACAGCTCCTTCACTTCTGTAGAGAGAGAAAGGTTTGATTTTTGAATGTGATTGCGATTGTTAAAGCTCGAATACTTGTGGGTTTTTCATTTTCAAACTTGGGCTTCTTCTAGTTTCAAGATCCTACTCGTCTCTCTCTTGTGGGCTCTGTCTTCATTTTTGTTTTTTGAATTGTGTCGACCGTTTTGTGGCAATATATGCATTAGGCAACAAAAACAGCTTCTGGGTCTTTCTGGGTTCTGTAAAATATTTTGTGGGTTGTTGTCTTTTGGGAGAGTAAGTGAGGTTTTTAATAGCTGATCTTGGAAGCATTACTGTGTTTTGTGTTGCAGTTGCTGATTCTTTGAAGCATTTGTTGATGAGAAAAGAGACAAGCTTCTTGTTTTTGAGGCTTAAAGGTTGGTTCTTGAGCTTCCTTTTTTGCTTGCTTTGCCTTTTTCTGATCCTCCATGAAATAAAAAAGTGATTTTTTTTTTCCTTTCTTCTTTTGCAGGTTAATTTCTTGTCTCCTTTCATCTGATCTGGGTCTTTAGAGCTTTGAATGTGAAGGAGCTTCAAGGCAATTTCTGAGGTATAATTTCATTTTTTTTCCTGCTATTTGTGGCTTTGAATTTTCTAATATATTAGTGGGGTTTGGTCCATTTTCATGAATTTAAAGACACTCTACGGTACAACTGTGGATTGAGACGCCACACTTTGTCTTCTCTTCAAAGAAAAGTCTCCAACTTTACTCTATTTATGGGGTTTAAACTGGAAATTCAGCCTATAGAATCCAACTCTCTCAAGTCTCTTCATGTAACCGTGACCTCTAAGACCTAATCTGAACCTAATTTAGCCAAGAAATCCATGGCTGAGAGGTAAAGTTTGTATCTTTAGTTTTCACTTACAGATATGCCCCTTGAAAATCAAGAAATTTACCTTCTAGTGTAGTTCATGATGTCGGTTGTAGTTCACATCTAAGAGGGTAGTTTCGTGATTGGACACCAATTGCTAGCCGCCTATAGTAAAATATATCATTATCATGATTAATTGCTTGCAATTTTTTTTTCTAAAATTTAAAATTTAACTTTTGCATTCAATTATCAGTTGGCAAAGTATAATAAGATCTCGTGGGGCATCTGTAGTTACTTTGATTTAGTTGGTCGGATCTTGTTTTCAGCAAAACAAGCTTTGTGTGATCATAGAAGATTCTTGAAACTCTTGATGTTGCTCATATATTTGTTTTTAGTTTAGTTTTGTATTATTCAATTGAAGCCTTTGTTTATGATTTCTTTGTTTGATGATTACAACTGCTCCACTGCCCTTTTGTTATTATTTTTGTCTTTCAAAGTGAGATATCATTTTTCTGTCATATTTTTATCATTTGGGTCACCAGTTTGAAGGTTTGGTTTTCTTGGAATCTCAGTTGCTAAGCTTTTGCCTTCAATTTGAGCATCATGGTAGAAGATGGTGGAAGTGCGGTTTTGGCTAGTATCCAATCAGCCGATGAATGGTTGTCGTATGCTCAAGAGCTTGTGCCCACGGCTCTTGATAAGGCGAGGGAGGTTAAGGGATTTCCGGGCAGGTGGAAGATGATAGTTTCCAAATTGGAGCAGATCCCGTCGCGTTTGTCGGATTTGTCCAGCCATCCTTGTTTTTCAAAGAACGCCCTTTGTAAGGAGCAATTGCAGGCTGTGTGTAAGACATTGAAAGAAGCAGTTGAATTGGCGGATTTGTGCGTGAAGGAGAAGTACGAGGGGAAGCTTCGGATGCAGAGCGATCTTGATGCCATGCTCGGGAAACTTGACTTGAATCTGCGGGATTGCGGGCTTCTGATCAAGACGGGGGTGCTTGGTGAGGCGACTTTGCCGTTGACTGTGCCTGGTTCTTCAGCAGAATCAGAGGCTGCAACACATAGTAATATCAGGGAGTTGCTTGCCCGGCTTCAGATTGGGCACTTGGAGGCAAAACACAGAGCTCTGGACAACCTAGTCGAATTCATGAAAGAGGATGAAAAAAATGTTTTGGCTGTTCTAGGGCGGAGCAATATTGCCGCTTTAGTCCAATTACTCACAGCAACATCTCCTCGTATCCGGGAAAAGACTGTGACTGTGATCTGTTCGCTTGCAGAATCTGGAAGTTGTGAGAACTGGCTTGTTTCGGAGGGTGTTCTTCCACCTCTCATTAGGCTTGTTGAGTCTGGTAGCGCAGTGAGTAAAGAAAAGGCAACAATTTCGCTTCAGAGGTTGTCTATGTCAGCAGAGACGGCTCGTTCAATTGTCGGGCATGGGGGGGTAAGGCCGCTGATTGAGATATGCCGAACAGGTGATTCTGTTTCACAGGCTGCAGCTGCTTGTACATTGAAGAACATATCAGCTGTACCGGAGGTTCGGCAAGTTCTTGAAGAAGAAGGTATCGTGAGGGTTATGATAAATCTCCTTGATTGTGGAATTCTCTTGGGATCTAAAGAATACGCAGCCGAGTGCTTGCAGAATCTCACTGCAAGTAATGACAGCTTAAGGAGGTCTGTAATTACCGAAGGTGGAATTCGAAGTCTGTTGGCCTATCTTGACGGTCCTTTGCCCCAAGAATCTGCAGTTGGGGCATTAAGGAATTTGGTAGGCTCAGTGTCCATGGAAGTTTTGGTCTCTCTCGGTTTCCTTCCTCGTTTGGTTCACGTGCTTAAATCAGGATCGTTGGGTGCACAACAAGCCGCTGCTTCAGCAATATGCCGGATTTGCAGCACAACAGAGATGAAGAAACTGGTGGGTGATATCGGATGCATTCCTCTACTTATCAAAATGCTCGAGGCGAAATCAAATGGCGCCAGAGAGGTGGCTGCTCAAGCAATTTCGAGCCTGGTAACCCTGTCACAGAATTGCAGAGAAGTTAAGAAGGACGATAAGAGCGTGCCGAATCTTGTCCAATTGCTTGATCCGAGTCCGCAAAACACTGCAAAAAAATACGCAGTGTGCTGTCTTGCGTCTTTGTCATCGAGTAAGAAATGCAAGAAGCTGATGATCTCGTACGGAGGAATTGGATACCTCAAAAAGCTTACTGAGATGGATGTCCCCGGTTCGAAGAAGCTGCTCGAGCGGCTGGAAAGAGGCAAGTTCAGAAGCTTGGTTAGCGGGAAATAGAGGAACAAATGTAAGTCTCCTTTTGTATAATGAATTGATCTATGTTTCATTATCTGTATGAAACCAAGTAGTAGGTGATGAGAATTGGAGGAGCATACTCTTACTAAATCTATGCATCCAAATGATCCTTGTTTCACTATTTATATATGCATGAAGTCCTATTGTGTATATTTTCATTTCCTCAACCATCTTGGTATCCACATACAAGTATATTGCTTGCAATTCGTGCGTACCGTGTTCGCGTCGTGTTGTGTTGTGCTGAAGGTTGTTTGTATGTTACACGATCCAACACGAAAACGACACGTCTAATAATCGTTTTTCATGGCCTAACACAGACATGACTTGATTATGAACAAGAACATGACACGTTCAACACGATAACTAATTAAAGGACCGTGTTGGCACGATACGGTTGACACGAACACGATCCAACACATTCTACACAATAGAACCAACACATTTGACACGACATTATACAACACGTTTGACATGGCACGACCCAACACTTTTGACTCGATTATTAAGGCATTTACATTTATACCCTTAATGGTACATGTACTGAAAATAGGGAAACATAAGTTGACTATATTGAGTAGTGAATAGGGTGTGTTTGTGTATGAAGCAATAGCCAAATAGAGGGTGTGGAAGACTGGTAGCTGAGATGGGATGGGCATACAAAAGTTGCATTCATTATAGTTTGGCATCACCAATCCATGAACATAAAAAGATGCTTCTTATGTAGCCCACAAAAAACATATTGAAAGTGTAAAGGAGGGAGAAAATGGTCACTTTCTGCGTATAATGATGAATTTGTATGATAATGCATGTGGTTGGCTAGTTGTAATCGAAGTTGGCATTTGATAATGACAGACACGATATATGATCTTCCACCCAAGATCGAAAGTCAAAATAACAGAAAACGAACTATCGATACAAGAAATTAAGGACAAGATAAAAGTCTGAATGTGAATAAGGATATCCTCCACTGTCGGGAATACGTCATCGAAAACAAGTCTATTACGAGCCAACCATATGAACCAAAGTGTAGCATGACATGTAGCCTCCCACAGCTTGCCGCCGAGTGACTTACCAAGTAAAAGAGAGTAAGCTCATGAATCCAACAACGCCGAGCAGGAAGAAGGCAATACCGAGACTACGCCCCACCAAAATAAAATTGCAAGCTGAAAGCATGGCTTCAACTTAAGCTCCAAAGGCACTTGAAGCAGTAGAAGGGCTACAAAATCTAGCCAAAGAAGTTCTTCTATTGTCTTGAATTCCCCTCCTATTTTCAATATACCGTTTTTTTAATGATCCATCACAAATAAGGATAAACTCGGCCGGATCTAAGAGACAAATTTTTTGACTACTTCCAAATCGGATTTGGGAAGGGTGTTGATAATGAGAAGATTGATGTAAATTTTTCCATCGAATACCTTATTAAAATCTTCAAGGA
>JAYMTH010000682.1:0-18772 GCA_036897465.1 Pelargonium australe
GCTGAACTTTGGTTCGTCAGTGCAGCTGTTCTGCTTATGGAAAGCTAATGGATGGAATTTGAATCACTGTTAAAGCTAACATGTACGAAAGAAGCCAAACTTTTCTTTGCAAAAATGGAGATGTAAAGCAGGATGAAAATGACTACTTGTGATATACGCAATGACTGCAATGATAGTAGACATACTTATTATAGGTCCTTTGTCTGTGCATACTCTTTGGTATACAAAACAAAGAAACCTTGAATGCTAGTTAGACAATTTTGGAAAAGGGGTTAAGTAGAAAAAAAAATCAGTATAACACGAGCACACAATCTGTCTTGTGAAATATAACATAATTTGGATGGTTACAAGCAATTTTTTTGAGCATGTTGTTTGATACTGCAGGCTGAGACTGAAAGAGATGCAGGTTCCAATAAAGGAGTTTCTGATAAACAAATTCGGTTGAAGATATCCTCTCCAAATGTTCTCAATATGACCCTCATTGATCTGCCTGGCATTACTAAGGTTCCTGTTGGAGATCAACCTAGCGATATAGAAGCAAGGATTAGAAGGATGATAATGGCACATATCAAGGAAGAAAATTGTATAATACTGGCTGTTACTCCTGCAAATTCTGATTTGGCAACCTCTGATGCACTTCAGATGGCTAAAGAAGCTGATCCAACTGGTAGGTCAAAGCTTGGGCTGGTTGTATCTATCTTTTGAGGTATCTTTTGCTCTCTACCATTTGATACACGTTTTTTATTTGCAGGCTCTCGAACAATTGGTGTCATCACCAAGGTTTGTGTTTGTCCTCTTTTACAATAAGAAGCTGTCTTACTTCCCCGCATCATCGTCAGTTACTATCTTGAATACACACTTCAGCAACTATGCTAAATTTGTTTGTTTTTCTGTAGCTTGATATAATGGACAGGGGCACTGATGCTTGTAACTTTCTGCTTGGAAAAGTTGTTCCACTTCGACTTGGTTATGTTGGTGTTGTAAATCGATGTCAGGAGGTATGCATTTTCTATAAACTTTAATGTGCAACTTTTACTTGTTTCATATACCTTGTTATAATACCCGTAGCCGTATACTTTTCATCATTTCCTATAACAGAATACAAATAATGTATTATTATCTAAAATTATCAAAATATATTGAACTCCATAAAGTAAAATATTTGGAATATGTGCAATGCTAGAGCATATTCTGGTTAAAAAATCGTTTGCAATCTTCTGTCAGGATTCTTGTTTAGAATTACTCAAATTACTTCACAATTAGTTTTCAATATCTGACTAGGATCATTATTAGTATTCAGTTATAACTTGTAATTAGGATATATGTTCTTTAGTATAAATAGGATTAGGGGCTGTTGGTGGACAAGTTTTCTCGCAAATGGTTTGTTTTGAACCATAATTATCTGTTTCATTCCCAGCCTACCATATTCTAGTCCTAATTGCTGAGATCTAATGGACCTACTCCTTTCCCCTACCAAGTGGTATTTTGGAGCTGTTGTATTGCTGCAAAAATTTTAGCTTGAAATTATGGCTGGCTGTGGCAGAAGATGAGGTAGAGGCAACCGGCCCCAACAAACAGATTAGGATGAGTAGCGGACAATAGTTGAGGACTTGACCTGATCTGACCGACCTTGCATCATCAGGAACCGTGGGAGCCCGAATGGAAAATCCTAAAGATGACCACAACTTCGAGATTCTAGAAGAGGTTGAGGACGTGAACCCTTTTTCCTAAAGTTGGACAACGAAGCCAAGCAGCATGAGGTGATTGGCTAGGACGGTTACTACATGCTTTTGATTTGAATGGAAGAAGAGGAATAAGAATTTGTGTCTAGTTTATGTGGAAAGCTACATGCCAAGGATTTTTTGGATTGGAAAGCTGGTCTGGAGAGTTACTTTGAATGGAAGCCCATGATAGAAAGTCTATTTTCTAAAGCTTTAATTGAAGGGTATTATGCTTCAATGGTGGAAGAGTTAAATAGCTAGTAAGCTTAAAACCAATACTTGAGAGCATATGAAAAATATAGCGCCGATATATGATGGAATTGTATGAGAATAATTGCTTGTCAATTCAATAACCTATCAATTCAAGTTGGGTGTCCAAAAGCAATGAACAAATTACTTTGCGCTATCTTGTTTGTTTGAATCTCTACGTTAGAAATAATTTGGAGGGTGGGGGGTAGTCCGTTTGTACACAATATTGAGAATGCTCATCAATATTCATTAGTAATTGAAAGGTGAGTTTTCATTGTGGTTCTATAAAAACTTTATTTGAAACCCATTAGGAAAGCAATTAGAGGGGCAGCAGTTGAAATGGGCTATCGAAGGCAAGAATATAAGCCATGTAGCCAAAAACGTTCAGCAAGTCACAAATCCAATGCTTTCCTTGTGGAGAGGACACTCTTATCTTTTTGCTTGCAATGAAGGATTAACTTAGTAGATTTTGTGGGAAGAATTAGATCCAATTTATGGTGACTTTTATGAGAAAAATCAGAAGATAGAGGAAGTAGATGTTTATCTAGTATAAAATAAGTCCTTGGTGGTTCAAATTGTAATGACTCAAAGATCGAATTGCAAGAGGAAGATTGGATGAGGTATCTTCCAGGGTAAAATATGTGATCATGTTATTGATGGAAGAAGCATGTATAATATCATCTCAAAGGAAGCCGTAGACAAATTGAAGCTTCCTATTAGAAAACACGAGGGTCCATATGAAATTGGGATGCTAAAGAAAGGGTATAATATACTGGTTTCTTCTCAATGTTTGATGAAATTCACCATGGGAGGTAACTTGGATGACGAGGCTTCATGTTATGTGCGAATGGGTATTGGTCATATTCTCTTTGGTAAACCTCAGTTGTTTGATCAGGACATGGATAATAAAACAAAACCCAATAATTATTATTTCTACTAGAAAAACAAGAGGTACACTCATATCATCTGAAGTAAGAAGGGAAAAATTGGTTAGTTGTAATGAACAGTTTGAAGTTGAAAGTAGTGAAATGGGGTTCAATGGTGCCACATAAACCATTGAAACTCAACCCAGCGGGTGCCTCACGAGATGGTTGATATTACAGACAATGTGCTGGATGTCAAGGAAGTTTATTTTAGACGTGGCAACCCATACAGGCCAGCAAAAGAAAAAAAAAAATCACTTACACAAACACAAACGCACAAACATTGACACAAGGAAAAGGTTAGGGAAATTAGATCTCATCAATTAAGGGTTGAATAGGGTACACTGATAACATAACAAATAATAGGGTATAAAATAATAAATCTGCCTATTTGTTTGCTAGCAGCTCTCTATTTTATGCTACATACCATAAATCTTAACTATAACTGAAGAGGGAAGACTAATAATAATCTTAGTCCAATATTGAAATCTATCCTAAATCAAGATGGAATTCTTAGTGGTTGGATGTAATTAGTTTCCCCCATTGTCAGAAATTTAGTGGGTAAGACCATTCCATGTAGTCTTACTTTTAGGGTTGAACTAGTACACCCTTTTTTCCTTTCCTTCTCTCTTTCAATTTTTATTTTGCTGACAAGTCTTCTCGTTTTGATTTAGTTAAACCCCATATATTTCATTTATGTTCCAGGACATTAATCAAAACCGCAGCATTGCAGATGCACTTGCATCTGAGGCGGAGTTCTTCCGTAAGAGTCCTGTAAGCTTAACACTCTGAAACTATCTTTATTTTTTATTTGGGAGTTGATCCTGCATGTTTCATACTTCCCTTTTTGTGGCAGTTAACACTTAGTTCTTCATGACTGCCTTGCATTTTGATTGTATACATTGCCTCTTTTTTTTATAATAGAAATATAACGCTCTCGCTGATCGTTGTGGCATTCCCCAGTTGGCTAGGAAACTGAATCAGGTTAGTTTGCAAATTGCATTGCTTTTTAGTTTTACTTTTTTTTTTTTTTTTTTGTGACCTACTCTCATGGATTATACATTGTTTTGTTACTGGTTAAGCATAGATTATCGAGTATCAAGGTCATTTATGCTATTGACCAGAAATTATAGACAACAGTAATTTTAATAATAGCTTCAGTTATCTTAAAAAGCTTAAATGGAGCATCAGTTTTGCAATATACCCATAATCTCAGATTCTGTGCAAAGTTGGGGTAAAATCATTTTTCTTTTTGTGTTCTTCCTATGATGCTTCATGAATATGTTGAAGGTAAAATCTATATGGTGCAAATTACATGGTAATTGGTCTTCAAAATATGAATTGTGTTTAAATCAGGCAGAGTTGTTTTTTAAAATGTTGTTGGTGACTGAAGTGAGTAGTGACTCTTAATTGATTTTATATTGGTTTTAAATTTTTGATTACTTCTAGATTTTTAGTGAATATTATTTCTTTAGTTGGAATGGATGTAAAATTTATGGTTCAAGTACTATCACATTCTGGCTCTTAGTGTTACTGAATACCTGATCGCGTTGTGTAAAGAGGGACAGGTTAGGTGCATG
Source organism: Pelargonium australe (assembly GCA_036897465.1). Classification (NCBI taxonomy): domain Eukaryota; kingdom Viridiplantae; phylum Streptophyta; class Magnoliopsida; order Geraniales; family Geraniaceae; genus Pelargonium; species Pelargonium australe. The sequence goes on from JAYMTH010000682.1 coordinate 4,474, forward strand.
TGATAAGATCACAACAGAAAACGTTGTCCGTTCTGGGCGCCTGGGGAGTGGTATGGATGGCAACTTAGTCCGAGAAGAGCCTTAGTGTTCAATTCTGTATGTGTGATGATAGGATAGGTATGGCAGCATTTAGCAAATAGGGCTATTACAGAGGTTTATTATTACCTTATAATTTAGCCAATGGCTGCAAAAAGCTGGACCAAAAATATCAAAGAGAGCAATAATTGTACTGAATTATGTGTGTGTGTGTGTGTGTTTTTCCTCTTTCAATTTTACCATATTCTCCAGGGTTTCTTTGTGAAATGACATTCTTTAGATGAAGGTTTTTTGTATAAAATATATTTTTGTCTTTATAATTTATAATTTATGAATTATGGTATTAGCTCAAGTTGAAATCAAAATCAATTTACACTTAACAGATATGAAAACCTAATGCTAAATTCAAGGTATTTAGTTTCTATCCATTTGAAAGCTAAATAACTCTGTGCGCTTTGCTAGGAGTTTCTAAACGTCTAGGGTTCTTTCTCTCTGGCCTTTCTTTTAGCCCTTCTAAACTTTTTCTGTCTTCAATACCTGGTATGGGATCTGGTTTTATTAGACTCTTAACTGTGTGGATTCTTGTATTAGATTTTGGAGCTGCACATCAGAAAAGTTCTCCCAGGTTTGAAGACTGAACTAAAGTCTCATATGCTTGCTGTTGCTAAAGAGATGCAAACATATGGAGAAGTTGTGGAAACAAAAGTAAGTCAAACAATATAACCTCATGCAATTTGGGAGCTGCTTAGCCGATTATTTTCCAGATAGTTTGGTAGTCAATGTGTTCATCTAAATATTGACCTGTATAAAATTTGAAGCCGTGGACTCAAAATGATTAAATATTGCATATAGGCTTGGTTTGATTGTCTACGTCATGCTTTGCTTTGGAGAGCGTGCTTTAGTAAGTTTGGTACTCCGAATCTATCATAAACAGTAAATTGTATAGTTTTATGTACTAGGTTGTTAATTATTTGAACAATCAATATGTTTAGAAAGAAGGGAATCTAAATTCTGGAAGGCTAATTATTTTAAGAGAGGAAATATGTACATGATTTAGTTTTCCTCAGAACTAGTGGAAGTGGATGCTATTTGTAACTTTTTTTATTTATGTCCCTTGCGTTGCACGTGTACATAAAATATATTTATAATGAATTTTATATAATTTTTTTTGTTTATAAAACTACATCAACTAGTAATTATTATAAACATATTTATAACAAATATCATTTCAATTGAAAAATTAAATACATCAACAGCTAATTCTTGTTTTTAACTTGCACTATTGTTGATTTATTTTCAAATTGCAAACCAAAAATTTAGTTGTGATGCACCGCTAATATTAGCAATGAACAACTCTAACAATATATTTTTATCATTGAGATATTAGGGTTTGTCAAGCACTTGAATTTTAAGTTTGTTTACTTAACCTTATCTTAAATTATAGGTTTAACTATCCTATTGATTAAGGTAATTTACTTGTAACTTAATACTGACCATAATTTATTTATCTTGTTTTATATCAATAGGTAACATTGAAAAATATTCATAATAAAATTAAAATAACTATTTAAAAAAATCATTGTATTGTATAACAAATAACTAGAATTGATATGAAAAAACAAAACAAAACAAAACAAATACAAAAAAAGTTGTATTAAGATAAACTAATATAGTTACAAATATTTCTTAAAACAAAATATCCTAAATAAGTTGTTTTGTTTCTCTTATCTTTCATTTTCTTTTGGAGCTTACAAAACAGTGTTGGTTTGTTGCATCAAACTTAGCCTTCACATTCTATAAAGAAAACATGAGAATTTGTTAATATAAGTTATTAAAATATATCAAAAACTGAAAATATGCAGTTATTATAAGATTCATTTGAACCTATTGAGTGTTACAATTGCATTAAAAGAGTAAAACAATGCAGTTATATTCATATCTTTCTCTTGGTATGAAAATAATTGTTTAAATTAAATAAGCTTCTACAAAAAAATCATTGTGTAAATTAAATAAGCTAATCATTAACGTATGTTTTATTAATAGTTACTTACTTGAACAATTGCCATGGATCTGCACCACGATAATTAATCAAATATTGCATGAGTTCGTTAATTAAATAAGCTTCTATTGTTCATATTTGCTGATTTCCTCGTGTAAATTTAATTTTGAGTGTCCTTATCTCTGTTTACTTACCTGATCAGAACTTCTGGTCGCTTTCCAAATACCTTAAAGATTATGCCAAAATTTAAAAACGTGATGAGGTGGCGCTGTAATACACATTATAAACCCTTTTTATATGTATTTTTATATTCAGTTTTTATAGCATATGAAGATAGATGTGCGAGTTAAATTTTATGTTCCTGCTAACATGTGTGCTTTAAGTGCCTTACGTTACCGTGTTTCAAAACTGCCATATGGTCATGTTATTAGATGAGATGAAAGGGATATTGGTGAAATGTTACTTTATATATAGGCTTCTTGGAAACTGTTTGTATATGCCTATAATGAATTGCAGATCAATATTTATAATTACTTTTGCTTTAGAATGCTCCTGTCTTATATGTTAGTTGACAATTATGAAACCAGATCTGTCTCAGAGACCATTCGTTTAGCTATTTGATAGGGTACTCTTAGGAAATTAGGACATGCTGGGTATATTCAATCTTTAATTCCCGCGTTCATTTGATTTATGGAAAAGACATATTTGGGATTAAAATATATTCTCTTCTCGAACGAATTGAAATATTAAATAAAACTGACTATTTCAAATTCTATAAGGAGGTGTAGAATTTGAAATATTCAGATTTTTGAATATTTCAATTCTTGACAATTGAATTATTAGCATGTGAATTACTTTTTACCAAAAATTATATGAACAACCCCTAAAAAATATGTTATTTTGGGCCAGCTTGTACCATGTTGTATAAACGCATTCACAGACACGCAAACTTATTATATTCATATCATGAGGGAGTTGGGTTATTTTTGGTTTTTTATTTTTTTTTTTTTTTTTTTTTTTTTTTTTGCCGTAACTCTAAGCACTTTGTCATTTTATGTTGTTTAACTAGGCAGAACAGGGGGCAATTCTGTTGAACGTTCTGACAAAATTCTGCGATGGTTAGATTTCTTCATTCAGTATCTGCATTTGTTTATTTTACTTGTAAGAGTGCTCATTATATCTCCAGAGAGGCCATTGCGTCCTAAATTTTGGTTAGAAGCATGCTCAACACTCAGAAAATATTAATTGTTTCCTTTGATCTTTTTACTACAATGCACTTGCTGCAGGCCACTAATGTTTAAAACTTGCATCATAAGTGTTTACTAGAAAATAAAAGTGGGGCTTCACGTTGGTTATGATTTGGAATATATGAATCTGAAGCTTGTTCTGTACTCTGTTATTTAAATGCTATTCATTTTCATAGTATTGCAAATTATTTCGACTAGTTTTCCTTATTACTTCTATATCTGGTAGATGTTTGTACTATATTTGCGACAATTCCTGTTTCTGTATGACACAATTATTATTTTGCAATGCTCAGTTTGGTGATTTAAGTGTAAAATTACACTGTAATTGATGAATGATCCCTTAGACCCTTACTAAGTCCTTCAATATATAGGAAACACTTAATACACTGTATGGAAACTACAAAACATGTGAAGAAAGCAAGGAGATCTGGAGGGGTTCAGTGGTCTTGAGCCCGGTTTCTTATTTTCAGTTAGTTTGTGTAGATTTTATCGGGACAGTAGTGAGATAATAGTGCGGGCCTGTATGAGTTATATTTGGCATGGTAACAAAAGAATGTCCTTTATTTTGTTTGTAAGGGGACTACAATGGTAAATTCATTATGAAATAGTTAACATTCTTCTGCAGTCTCCACTTGACCTAACCAACTATCAACTCCCACACTCACTTCTCACGTCTAGGTCAACAGATCTCCCCTTTCTAATTTCTTCATTTTCCCTGTCTAGGCACAAACACAGTGGAAGTGCTACTATGTATTTATCTGTTAAATTGAGTTGTAATGCTCCTTTGTTCATACATCAGTTTGTTATTCATACTAATTTCTGTTTCTGTTTCTTTCTCATTACTTGTCAGCATATTGTGCCATGGTGGACGGAAAAAGTCAGGAGATGTCAACTAAAGAGTTGTTTGGGGGAGCTAGGATCCACTACATCTTTCAGTCAATATTTGTAAAGACCTTGGAGGTATACAACCTGTTAATCTATTCCACATGGAAAGAATGTGAAGCCTGTCGCTACTTGATATATACGTTGGGCCCTCCACTTGTCAGCTTAAGGTTTTGGATTATATCAAGTTTAACATGGTATTAGATCTGGCTCTGTTTGGGTCTAGTGACCCGTCTTTGTTGCCTCCCTTCTTGGTTCACGTGCAGGGTTCTTTGTGTTATCCGGCCTGCACGTAAGGGGAGTGTTAATGTATCCTACATTGAAAGATTGTGAAGTTTGTTGCCACTTGATATAAACGTTGAACCCTCCACCTATCAGCTCAAGCTTTTGGGCTGGATCAAGATTAACACAATCTATTTTCAAAAGTCTTTGATTCTCGTTGATATTTCTTGTGATGCACTTTCTTACTTTCTCTAATGTGTTTTGAGCTAAAAGCTATGTTGCTTCTGATCTTCTTTTGGTCTCTTCTGCTTTGTTCTCTAGTCTGATTTGAATTTTGATGTACAATGCCCTGTGAAATTCCTATGAGAACATTATTTTCATTAGGTTATTACTCATTAGTCTGCTGATTCATATAATGGAAAAAAGGCTCTCACATTGACTACTCACTGCTCAAGTATTTCTAGGAAGTGGACCCGTGTGAAGATTTGACTGATGAGGATATCCGAACAGCTATTCAAAATGCCACTGGTCTGAGAAATTCTTTGTTTGTGCCAGAGGTGAGTGTCATGACAGTTAAAGATGTTGGCTTTTGTTATGAGTTTTTCCTTACATAATAGGTTGATCACAAACTAGTTGTGAATTATCAGTGATTAGTTCTTAGGTTTGCTGTTTCAGATCCCATTCGAAGTTTTGATTAGAAGACAAATAGCTCGGTTGTTGGACCCTAGCCTTCAGTGTCTGCGATTTGTTTACGATGAATTGATAAAGGTAATGTATCTCTCATTCTTGTGAATCCTTTTCTACAGACTTATAGTATGTTATGAAAGTTGAATGAATACTCAACTTTTTTGCAGATGACCCGTGCATGTGAATTACCAGAGCTGCAAAGGTTTCCAGCATTCAGAAGACGCATGGATGAGGTCATGGGAAAGTTTTTACGTGATGGTGTAAAACCTGCTGAAAGAATGATTGGAAATCTTATCGAGATGGAGGTTATCTGATGTCTTTCTGTTCATCTTTCTTTTTCTGATATAACTGAGATCCCTATAATTAACAGTCAATTGTATACATGGTATTGCATTGTGGAATATATTTATTTTCTAGTTAGAAACTCTATGGTATGTTGATTGACATGCCAAACTTTCTTATAGTATAAAATCAGCATTGGTAGAAAGCAAAGCATTGTTTTCAAACATGGGCCAAACTCACTGTTTAGACTTATTAGGGCACAATAGGTCTGGTTTCAGCATTGTTCTTTAATCAAAGGTTGAAATGGGCCGTTTTGAGCGTACTGAATAATCAGCCATACAACTTTCTGTTAGAAATAGGCCTAGTCCAACCCTCTCTGCTGTTGCTGGAAGTCCATCTGCATCATAATTCTTGTCCCATGTAATTGAAGCTTTAAATTTGTGAATGTTGTAAGTTGAAGGAAGCAAAATGTCGGATGTGATTTTTTCCAGAACCTATTGTAAGACTCCTTGTATAGACTGATCAAATGTTGTCTCTGTTTTGTTTTCCATTATATGTTTTTGCCTGCTCCCTAGTTTTACTTATCCTTATTTGTAAATATGTTCTCTTGTAAACTAAATTTATTCATTCACATATTATATGTTCCTTAGGGGCATATATCATAAATCAAACACTATATTTAGAGTCGTATACATTGCAGTGCCAGTCCTGTTACAAAAATTTCAATGTAAGAATTATTATATATGTGTATAGAGATTTCAATTTCAAAATGTAGTCAAGATGTTATTGCAAATTCATATTGATTTTTGAAGTATCCCACATTGAAAGTCTAAAGAGTTTAAGACCTTTTGATATTCTAGTTGGCCCTCCACTTGATAACTTAAGCTTTTTGGTTAGAGTAAAGCTTAACTTGATGCGGGTTGGGCCTTGTGCTGCCTCCCTATGTAATTTTTGGTCCATGTGCAGAGCGTGCCCGCACGCAACGGGGAGTGTGAGTGTTGGAAGGTCCCACACTGAACATGATAGAGTAGTAAGGCCCTCCACTTAATAGCTTAAGTTTTAGGTTGGAGTAAAGTTTGACTGTGACAATTAACATATTTATGATGCCACGCTCTGACTGCTGTTAGCCCAGCAGTTGGACTGTCAATCATGACTTTGTTGATTTTACAAGATGAAGTTTTTGTAACAGTCGTTAAAAGTCAGAGCCAGTAAGGTTATATATGTGACTAAAGTTTATACTTTGATTAATATATTGAGGTTGCTTTTCTATGTTCTATTACTGAACTTTTGTAAGATTTAACGAATCTAGAAACTGTTCTCATGGATGGTTGTGTTTTGTTGCTCATAATTAGCTTGACCTTCATACTTTCTGGTGCTTCAAGGGGCATGGTTATTTGTTTGTCATAAAATTTCTATCAAAACATTGTTTTAGCTTAATTATTGCATAAAATAATAGTGTATGATAGATACTGGATGCATGTTGTTAACTTTGGTTGTTTTTGTTTGTGGTGCTATGTTTCCATGTTTCTTAACTGGTTGAATGTCATCTTATATACCCATATTTGTTTGACATGGATTTGATCTTGCTTTGTGGTAAAGGTTGGCCGGTTCTCTTCTAACAAGCTTCCTTTGTTATTCAGATGGATTATATAAATTCTGCACATCCAAACTTTATAGGTGGGAGTAAAGCAGTTGAAATTGCTAAGCAGCAGTTAAGATCGTCACCCTCGCAGGTATCTGTTCAGAACCAAACATATAATGTTAGAATTATCTTCATCTTTTTTAGTTCCTTAGGAGGCCCACAAATAATTATGTGCATATCTGGTGAGCTGCAATCTCAAATCAGGAAATATATAATTTGTTTACAAGTTTGAAGCTGGATTTGAAGTCTGGATACAGACATCTAGATAAGGATATTAATGAATTTAGGGTTTTATAAGTAAATAAATTTTTGTATTTGTTAAAGTTGCATATTGGATTTCCTCATAATATACACCTTCTATCTCTAAAGTTTGTCCACCGAAAACGGGTCAGATGTTTGTTTAACTCACATTATCCTTCACAACATATGAAACTTAAAAACCTAAATTATTAGAATACTGGAAGTCTGAGGTATTGATGCATCTAGAATTATTAGAGACAGCCTTTTCAAATTTCGCACTCGATATTTGACAAACTACATTATTTTATAGAGCTGTTGGCGAGAACCCTTATCTTGTTTTAATTATGTTTATGTTTTGATCCAGTTACAATAAATTCTGTTAGTGATATGCAAATTCTTAGCCAACGATTTTGATCCAATTACATCATGTATTCCATCTTTTGTTTAAGGAGGATGTTGAAAGGCTAAGCTCTCCAGCAGTTCTTTCCAGATCTGTTGTGAATGGTGTTGTGCCTAACCAGGTAACTTTTCCCCTTGACCAATATTTGCTTAGTGAGTTAAACTGTATTGAAACTAGGAATTGCATCAGAACAATGAATATAGTGGGAAGAGTCTAGTGGAAAATATCAGAAGAATAGGAAGCCAGAAGTGGCCTTAAAACACTCCAGGAAGTAAGGCCCTCTGCCACGGGACGAGAGAACAAACCCTCTGCGGCGTCCCAAACTCCCAGTTTGGAGGGAGGGTCATACTTATTCATGGGCCTGAAGCATAATGAATACCAGGTTTGGCAATGTTGTTATACCGTAAATACCAGGTTTAGCAATGTTGTTATACCTACACCATGTAAATAAGCATTGGTCAGCATCTAACCAACAAGTATAGGAGTGTGCCACATGACATAGACCGCCTATTAGGCGGTGTGGGGAAACCCATTTCTTCGGGCCTTAACATTCTCTCCCACCTACTCCGTAGACGCGCTCGTCATGGACTAGTGCTTTTGTTCCTTCCTTGTGCCTCGTGCCCCAGCAAAACCTTATCTATTGGAGCGCACACCTAATGCTAGGGGGTTAACCGCCCCCCTTGGACTCTCTTGAAAAGTACTCCTTATAGTGGCACGTAGACGCTTGTCTCCACATAACTCTCCTATCAATTGCCTCAACAACACTCGCCTCCATGTCTCTCTCTAGTAGATCACTTAGGTAAATGCATGTCACCAACAACCTTCTGCATTTGTCTCATGTGCCACGATGATCTGTTACACACTTGAGCTGGCTCTAATACCATTTGTCACGGGTTGAGAGAACCAACCCCAAGTCCCCAACCAACAGCCCTAACTCTCAGTTCAGAGGGAGATGCCAACATTATCCTTGAGCGTCATACACAATAAGCACTTGTTCGGGCAATGAGGTTATACCAGCATCCTATGTTGCATGTGCACAAATAGGGAACACGAGGTACGACATGGATACGGCGACCCAGTTTTCATAAAATCTATGACATGATACACTACAATACGTGTTATAAAAATAAATAAATAAATAAGAAAAAAAATCATAGAAATAAATATGAACTTTATTATATAAAAATTATAACTAAAATTTAGGATAATTTAAGCAAAAACATTATATTTGTTTTAATAATTTATTTCTGGCCGACAATTCATAATTTTTTTTACTTAATTTAAAGATATCAAAATTTAATTTGATTTAAATAGGCTTAACTACATAAAATATAATTCTATTGAAGAGATATAACCACATCAATTAAACTATTTAAAAACAAATTTCTATTCAAACTAAACTAATGGCTATAATAAACTTGGTCAACAATTCATCGGAACAATATACATTTATTTTCAGTTACAATTCCGTATTACTTTTTCCCTTTTTATGCAAATACGTAATTATACATCTTGGATACGTATCTGTGGTGTATTGTTCCGTATCGATGTCGGACACGTACGGTATACGGGTACACTGGCCTCCTCAACATGTCTGTGTATCAAGGCCCGCATCATGTAAATAAGCACCGATTAGCATCCGAAGGCCATATGCAAAATTGTTTTGTTATCTGATATTGCTGTTGCTGATTATCTGGTTCATTGTTTATGCCCTCACATGCTTCATGTTTGGCTATGGTAGGGACGTCCTCGACTAAATAATGAGAGACCTGTTGGATCTGGTAAATTGTCTGTTGATAACTTCTTTGTTAATATAACTTCAGCCTATAGATAATCATCCTAGATTTAAGTATTTTTGATGTTGTTCATAGTAAAGTCTCAGGATAGCTCTCATATAATTATGTTGGATTCTTTTTTAGTTTTCCTGTGTATATACATTCAAGAATATAAGTTATGTTTGCGAAGTGCATTATTAATATTTCTAATTTTTGTTGTCCTGATTCCGTTAAGATTGTTGATTAGTAAGTTGGGTTTCTAGTTATATCGAGAAATATGTTCTGAATTCCCCTTAACCATATCTATGTATAAAGAATTCCCCTTAAACATATCTATGTATAAAATTTCTAATGTAGATAATCAGGAAAAAGAGTTGATTCAGCTATAATATTGTTAGGATTGAAACTTTAACATCAGTCAGAGTGGTTTCTTGTATAAAACCCAAGAAGATTAGTCGTGTACAAAAAAATATTAATATTGAAAATTTAACTTTTTTATATCTGCAGTTTGATTTGATTGAAATTATTTAAAAGTTAATTAGGATCTAGGAAAAGTATTGGTTTAGACAATTATTTACTTTTATCATGTAACACAGTAAGATAAAAACTATGAGAAATATATAGTGCAGGAAATGTGGAAATAATGTTAAGTTGTTGCAGAAAATTGCTATCATCATTCAAAGATGCTAATTTCATTAATACAACATTTTACTGCTCCTCTTTTGATACAGGCAATAATTCATCCACAAGGTCTTGGGGTATCTCATCAATATTTGGAACTAGGCATTCATCTGGGGAAAATCCACAAGGCAGATCTCTTGGTGGATCTATTAATGATATGGAGCAGCTACCCTCTGTGATCCAGTTGAGAGAGGTTATATAGATTCATGGGATATAATTCATGGGATATATCTTTCATTAAAACTTCATTCTCTGATACAAGTCTCTTCTTCTTGTGTCATCTGACAATTTTAGCCCCCATCCGTCCTAAGGCCACTTGAAATGACAGAGGATGAAGCGGTGGAGATCATTATAACCAAATTACTCTTGAAGTCTTACTATGACATTGTCAGAAAAAACATTCAGGACTTGGTTCCTAAGGCTATAATGCACTTTCTGGTACTGTACTCTTCACCTACTCATTCTTTAGATCTAACATTTAGAGCCCTAACCTTTTCTTCTCCAACCTTAATTATTCTTGTTATTTGTTAATGCATTCTAGGTGAATCATACAAAAAGGGATCTTCACAGTACCTTCATTAAAAAACTGTACAGGTATGGCGCAAACTTCAAAGAGTGATTTTTTTTTTTATTGCTACCTTTTCTCCTTGGGTAAGGGCACCTATTGAGTACTTTGAAATATTGCATTTGAGTGTACAACATAGCTTTATGAATATCAATTCTAGTCCTATAAATAAATTATGTTTACAAAGTTACTTCGTGTGATTGTCCATCTTGTTTCTGTTTGGTCCACAATTATAGGGTATTGCAAAGGAGAGTACATTTTTCTTGGGTTTACCAATCTGCTGTATTCTTAAATTCTGAGTTGAACTGAATTCCCCTAAAGATCAGGTCATGAAATTTTGAATAATGTGAGCCTATACTGTAAGTTCAATATCAATTCTAGTATATATTTTTCATCTCTGCCACCCGAGTAGGGCTCTCAACTTACCAACAAGAGAATAATATTGAGCTTACAGTATTGGTTGTGGGACAACCTGAATGCGGGTGTTTTCTAGGAGATATGTATTAACAATTTGAATTGTGCAGAGTCTGTCTAGTTTTATATCTCAGCCTGTTTATGTAAAATATAGGCTGCTACACGAACCATAGATTTGACAATCTATATATACTATTAACATACTTTTTCCCGGTGATGCAGAGAAAATGCTTTTGAAGAGTTGTTGCAGGAGCAGGATGAAGTGGTTACAAAAAGAAAGCGAGCAAGGGAAATGTTCCATGTTTTGCAGCAGGCGGTTCAGGTTAGTTAAAAAGTATACGTGGTAGAGTTACTGGAATAAACGGCGCCTTGATGATTTATGCATCTGTGAAATGGGAGACTGTATTTGTAGGGAGACTGCCAACTACCTTCCGTTCTTTCATCTTTTTCCTTCTTTTTTTTTTCAAAAACTAAATGAGCAAAAGTTTTCATGCGGAATTTGAGTTTTTGTTATAGACCTCTCATAATGTCTTTGGAAATCATTCTGATATCCTTGTTTCTGTTGTTACAGAAAGAATACTGTTTTGATGGGTGGAAGCGTTTTAAGCATATAAACATGTGCATTACTTTCATTTCATGTTCTTGGCTGATGATTTCCGGGAAATCAAATGTAGCCAGCCTTGTATATAAACTTTATGTTGATGCTAGACGGTATCATCATATGTAGCAGCCTTACATCTAACACATAAACTGGACGTTCTTTTGTTTGTTATAGACACTCGAGGAGGTTGAATCTGATGTGTCATCCCGAAGCTCAAAGTCAAACATGAATGCTGAAACTACCACAGGATTGCCAAAGATCCACGGCTACTCGTCCCACCTTTACTCAACAAATTATTGGTAGAACAGATCAAGTTTTCTAGTATCCACATACATCCACAAACTCCTGAGCTCGACTTATCATCGTTTCAGAAGTGCAGTGCAGTTATACTTATATCGTGTGCAGTCAACTGGCTAGTGACAATAATCTGGTCTGGATGGAGCCGAACCTCTGCCAGATTTAGACTAAAAAATGCATCTGGTTGTAGGGCGCTTTAATTTTTACCCTGAGCTAGTTTATATAAAATAGCGAAGTTGGAGTTGGTTGCAATGTCTATGGATGGATGGGATTATGATCTCTACGGAAATTTTGACATAAAGATATATTTTTCTAACATAAGTTTCCGATATATTTTTGTTTTGTTCATAGACGTGTTGTGTAATTGACCTTTTTATATTAGATCCATGATTGAGCATTCAGAGAGATCTTAGGCTCAGTGTCTTCACTAACAAATGATTTTCAGGTTTAGAATTGGTTGATGATCCTTGTATTTGTTCAAAATGATGCAGAATCAGTTGTCTGTCTTTGAGTACCATTGTAAGTTTTGTGTATAAAGCCATGTTAGCTACAAACAAGAACAAAGAATACAGTAGATATACTGATCCAGAACCATCTAAAGTAGCAACATTATTGGCAAATCCACCTTAAACAACCAAGCCTGATAATAAGAAGAAAATGGGAATGAGTGAGTTATAGGGAACATGAGTTGTGATCAAGCTAACATAGCTTCCGATCATCTCTAGGTTAGTTCACAGTCTTTTGAGGCCACTCTCTTCGGTCGATCTATACTGCATCGTCGATCTCCATTGCGGCTTGACAAACTTCTTGTTCGCTCTCTTCCGACCAATATCCCTCGTGCTATGCACAAATTTTCTCGACCATCTCTGGTAGCAAGTGGTAAACTCTCTCCCTTTGCCTCTGCTGCTCCCTTATGAGATTTTTGTAAGGAGTTTGGAATACAAGCGAATTAGGGTCGGAATTGGAGGTTATCGATCGCCTTCGTCATATCAAAGTCGCTCCAGCTGAGGATTGATTCGTTTCTCAGTGTTGCACACCACGGCAGTGGAACATTCGTGGTTGTGCGACGCCTCGCAAGAGACACCGAGTGCAATCTCTTATTCTTGTTCTGAAGCCAAGTGTTTTCTTTATTCGAGAAAGTAAATTTCAGTTTTTTTATTGTCTTTTGAATACATCATCGGGGTTTGGTTAATTTTTGAATGCTCATGCATGCTGGTTAATATGTATGCACCTCATCCGCCTCAGGAAAAGTCTGTTCTTTGGAAGAAACTTCGCGTTATAACTGAGTATGGCTTGCTCAGAATATTTTGGTCTTTGACGATAAGTTCCTGTCTTTGGAGGATACGATTCAGTGTATTAAGTGTTTTAGCTTATCCTTGCTTTCATGCTTGCTCGGTGTGCCCTCAGTTAGTTTTTCTTTTTATCTTTGGAGTCGTGATCCCTACTTGTCTTCAGGTTGTTTTTATTTTTTGGAACCAAAGAGATAATATTATTAACTCAAGTCCGCATTCAAAAGCGGAATAATAAAGTCAGGAGGATGAGAGACAATCAACCCATCAACATCGAACAAATACAACGAGGATCTAGCTAAAGCGTGACTACTTAGTTTAACTTTCACGACCCCTCGACGAGACCGGACAATATTCCGAGCTTGACCCGAAGTTGATTCTCTCGCCCTAACTCATGTCTTTACTAATTAACCATAATATAAATATCTCTAGCGAGACCATGATTAAGCTAAGTCATTATAATGAATTAACTATCATATCGTGAAACACTGTTATTTCTTCGGTTATCTAATGGACCATCAAGTGAAGAAAATTAGTGACATGTGTTGTTCACACTACAAGAAAAACAATGATAAATTACGAGATTATCCGTAGTTAATTGAACAAAATTCATAACTGATTGAACTCTTCGAATTTTTTTTGCGACGGGTTCCGTAGCTGATTAGCGACAAGTTACAGAAAAACCGATCTGTAACTAATTAGCGACAAGTTTGCATAGTTGATGTCCGTATTAATAATTTAATTTAATTTAATTTGATTATCTCATTAATTTTTTTTACCGGGTGTTTGGATCATCCTATTTCAAATAAGGCGAAGACCACGATTACAAAGCAAAGAACCTAAACCAACCTAAAAATGAAAAAATCGACCTAAAAAAAACAACGATACAAGCAAAAGCATAAAACGAAACTGACCTAACTAAGTAAACCTACAAACTTAAAACCGAAAAAGCAGAGAAAAACGAAGCCAAAGTGCCCACCCAGAGGGGAAACTTAGAAGAAAAACAAGGGCCCTAGTGTAAACCTGATTCTATCCCGAAA
>JAYMTH010000683.1:0-18762 GCA_036897465.1 Pelargonium australe
TTCGACAGTAATTTTTGTTTGGCTGTTAGTTGACTTTACAGCGAGTATCCCAATGGACTTCTCTTCCTCACCGCAAGAGGGATTGTATTGTTTTTGCTGGTGTCATCTGGTGGGGTCTACTACCTGGGAAAGGAGGAGAATCTTCAACCACAAGACCCTAATTTAGAATCATTAACAACAACAACAACAACAAGAGCTCAACACAGAGAAAAAAAACCACCTTCTTTCTCAGCCTCTCTCTTTCTCTCTTTCTTGTGCTGCTGATTTGGTTTCGCAGATCATATAAAGGGACAGCCTTTTTTTTTATCATAGCATCAGATTTGTTTCTCTCCCCAGTTCTTGTTTGTCTCTGATGTTCCTGTTCCTCGGACAGCCAGTCTTAGTTCTTTGAGGGCATTTCAGGGATTAGCTATTAATTAGCATCCATTTTAGGTATCTTCCTAGAATCTCCTGTTTTTCTGATGTGGGTTTCTCTGTTTTTGGTGTTTTTGATTTTGGGTCTTAAACCAGATTAGTTGGGGATGTTAAAAATGTGAACTTTTTTCTAATCTGGATTGAATGTGGAGGATGGTGATGATGATTGACCCATGTTGGAGGAATCTGTAGAAAGTGGGGTTTTATTGTTTTTATTCCTTTTGCTTTCCTCATTTTGATTTTGTATTGTGCCATCCATTTATTGCAACTTTGATGTTTTTTTGGGTGAGTTTTTTTTTTTTTCTTTTTGTCAAATGGGTCCTGTTGTTTTAGCTATTATTCTGGTTGATTTGATTGATATCTGAGAGTTTGACTAAATATTGGATGTGTACGAGAAAAAAAAGAGAACTTTTTATTCCAGTCTATGAACAATTAATCTTCTTTTTATGAGATTTGCATAGAATAGTGAAATTTCAGTTTGGGGAGCTTATGGGTGAACAATGTTTCAGTGTCCTGTACAGGAAAGGGGCTTGAGAACTGGAGAAGAAAGGATTTCATCTGGAAAGTTCCTGTGTTGTGTGCTAGTTCTTGAATCATTTTCTTTTTTCAATCATAATACATCTTCAATTCTGATGGAGTAGGATCTACTGGAGTGCTATCAGAAAATGGAAGATGGCATTTTGTCACCAGCTACCATGCTGGGTGCTTCTACTGATTTAGCTATGGATTTTGATTACATGGATGAGTTGTTGTTCGAAGGGTGCTGGTTGGAAACAACTGATGGATCTGAGTTCTTACTACAAAATCCCTCTAATTCTAGTGCCCTCATTGACCCATCTTATCCTATTGTGTGGCCTGGTTCAGAGAATGGTAATGTTGATTTGAGCATGAACCAATCTCCAAAGAGCAACCAAGAAGCGAGGCAAAGATCATTGTTCCCTGGAAATTTGCCTGCAGATGAAACCCAAGGAAAAAGTTCTCTCCACATCCAGTCACTTGGTCGAAACGATATTAGTGTTGCTGAGTGTTTTGATCTATCAGAAAATTCTGTAGTTGGAGTTCCGGAACCAAGCAGAAGGTGGTGGATCGGACCTATGGCGAATCCAGGTCCTGGAACTTCTGTGACAGAGAGATTAATCCGGGCACTTGGGTACATCAAAGACTTCACTAGAGAAAACAATGCTCTTATACAGTTATGGGTACCTATTAATAGAGGAGGTCGATGTGTTCTAACAACCAACAACCAACCTTTCTCTCTTGATCCTAACTGTCCGAGGCTTGCAGGTTACCGAGACATCTCGGTGACTTATCAGTTCCCAGCGGAAAAGGATTCCAAGGAGATGGTGGGACTGCCTGGACGGGTTTTCTTAGGTAAGGTTCCTGAGTGGACTCCTGATGTTCGGTTCTTTAGAAGTGATGAATACCCACGAGTAGACGACGCTCAGAGGTATGATGTTCGGGGAACCCTCGCACTTCCTGTTTTTGAGCAAGGTAGTAGGACTTGCTTGGGTGTCATTGAAGTTGTGATGACTACCCAGAGAATCAAGTATCGTACTGAGCTTGAAAGTGTCTGCAGAGCACTTGAGGTCAGTTTCATTATCTTATTTTGATTGTTTGGGTTTGGTTCCCATTTTATAATCTCTTTCAGTGATTTTAAAGTTGCATTTAACTTCACTGTGAATTGATAAATGACCTATGAGGATTGATATGATCAGTCTGAAGTTTCAGTTTTGTTTGACCTAAAGTCTCACATTTGAAGTCTTGTACTTGCTTTTGGTTCTCCATGCATCAGATATTACCTATGGTTGTTCTAACTTGAACATCACTACAAATGTGCACATGTCTCAACACATTCACAGCTTAAAGGGGTAGAAATTTGAACCCCCTGATGCTTATTGCATACTTTTATTGAATCAATGCATGTTGGTTCTAATATATTTTTTTTTGAAACCATGTAGATTCTAATGTTAGAAAAAGGAAAAAAATAACTTCCTTGTTCTATTTTTCATTCTTGCTTGTTTATATTTCAGTAGGAGTAGATTGATAAATGTTCTGTACAGATAATCTCAGTTTGCTGATTGATTCATTTATTAGGGCTTGTAATTCATCTATCATTTTCTATGGAATGCGGTTCTCCAATTATTCATAGCGTACAAATTTTTTGAAAGACATTTTTCATCTAAAGGGGAGGCTTGGCATTATTGTAGGTAATATAAGAATGACCTCACAATGAAAATGTCACTCATTGGCTTGAGAGGAAGAATTAGTTTCTGAGAGCAACTGAACACTGGTCTGGAATTGTTGTTTGATGGGTAACAAGGGGTATTTCAAAGGTTGGATAGAACAAACTGCATAGATGCAATAATAGTAATAAATAAAGTTGTTGGACTGAACATTTAAATGTAGCTAATGTAATTAAGAAATCATTTTTTGAAATCCTCCTTGAGTTCCTCTTTGAACATTTTTTTGTTATAATGAAATACATTTTAAACTAATATTATGCTTTTATTCTAAAATGATGGAAATGTTTCCTTGTCACATCATCTAATTTTAGGTATCAGTTTCGATCCATAAAGTACTATGAAAAAGCATATTGATTCTATTTTTACAAAGGGTCATGCTTGTTTACTTGCAGGCTGTTGATCTCATGAGCTCAGGACCTTCCGGCTCTCTGAATGTGAAGGTAAGTGGATATTAGCATAGAAGAAAAATAATTATTGACACACCCTAATGTTCTTTTTGTGTAATGGGTAGGATTTATTTTTATTTCTCAGGAATGCAACATGTCGTACCAAACTGTCTTTGCTGAGATTCAGGAGGTCCTGAAAACTGCATGTGAGACACATAGATTGCCGTTAGCCCAAACTTGGGTTCCGTGCATCCAACAAGGTAAAGGAGGATGCTGGCACTCAGATAAAAACTTTGCTCGCTGTGTTTCCACCGTGGATTATGCATGCTATGTAGCTGATTCAAATTTTCATGGTTTTCATGAGGCTTGTTCTGAGCATCACTTGCTAAAAGGTCAAGGTGTTGCTGGTGGAGCATTTTTGACTAACCAACCTTGCTTCTGGCATGACATAACATCTTTTGGCCAGACAGAGTATCCCCTCTCACATCACGCAAGGATGTTCAGACTATGTGCCGCTGTTGCAATACGCTTGCGAAGCATCTACACGGGTAAAGCTGACTTTGTCTTGGAGTTCTTCTTGCCCGTGAATTGCGTGGATCCTGAAGAGCAAAAGAATATGCTTGGTTCACTGTCCACCATAATACAACAGGTCTGTCAGAGCTTACGGGTTGTGACAGATAAGGAGTTAGAGGAGGAATCTGATTCGCCTGTCAGTGAAGTGGTAACTCCTTCAGATAGTAGACCTACAAGAGAAGATATGTCAAAGGTGGAATATCCTCATTTAGAAAGGCATTCTCCCGAAGATTCATCCTGGACTGCCAGTCTCACTGAAGTCCATCATAGTTGTAATGTTGTGTCACCATTGGAGAAGGAAAACCCAATGTTGGGTGAGAAATCCTCGGAGCATAGGCAACATAATCAAGGCTCTAGTTTAGAAGAAAGTCCTGATTTTGCTGAAGATCGTTCTACTTTTGATGACTTCTCAAGTGTTGCTAAAATAGGGGAGAGAAGGCGCACAAAGGCAGAAAGAAGTATCACGTTGCAAGTTCTTCGACAATATTTTGCTGGTAGCCTAAAAGATGCTGCAAAGAGTATTGGCGGTAAGTATTATTGCTATAAAGTTAAACTGTTTCAGACTTTTTAGTAAGGAGAAAAAGAAATCATTTTTACACACCCATAAAAAGGTCTTAAAACAAGGACAAAAAAAGATGCATAACAAAATGTTGAATATCTAAATGATAGAGGGTCAACTTGGTTTTGGAGTTGGCATTTTGAGTTTCGGGTAAAGGTTCAAAAAAGGCCTGATGTGAACCCGACCCAAAAATTAACTGGGTCTATTTTATGGGACCCGAATATGCAAAAGTGCAGGTCAGGTTTTCTGGGTCCAAATTGTCAGCTCTATTTGGTTTCGAGTCCACTATGAGGGTTGATACATCAGTGCTGTCTTTTTGGTCTGATTTGTATCAGTGTATGCCCTTGATACCCAGCTTAACATGCTTAAAAGTATATGGGTAGATGCTGTGTTGGAAAGAGCTGAGATGGATTGTCTTTTGCCCTATAGTAAGTGAAGGTATTATTCTGGTGGCCATTTTTCTGTCAAGTGACAAGAATTCTTTTTTTCAACATATTTGTAAATGATTCTCTACTAATAACTACTGTTAGTGAAGTGTGCCTTATCTATAATGTTTCAGATTAATTCCAAAAGCCTTGCTGAGTTAGTAAAGTATATACCTTTGGTCCTATCATATATGAAGTTCAATTAGTTGATATCTTGATATATGCATTATCTGTATGTTCATGCAGCATTTGAACGATATTGTACTACTACACCATTGTTATGGATATTAAACTTATAATTACTTTTTTCTTTTATCAATTTCAGTTTGCCCCACAACTTTGAAAAGAATCTGTAGGCAACATGGGATAAAGCGCTGGCCTTCTCGAAAAATCAAGAAGGTTGGTCACTCGTTGCAGAAACTACAACTTGTAATCGACTCAGTGCAGGGTACCTCAGGTGCTATGCAAATCGGTTCCTTCTATACCAACTTTCCAGAGCTGGCTTCTCCAAATTTATCAGGAAGCAGTCCACTGTCAACTTCAAAGTCTAGTGGGCGTCCAAAGCGATCAGGCAAGCGCGAGGTCAGCAATTTCAGGCCTCCACTCGCAGTGTCAAAATCTCATTCCTCTTCATGCAGTCAGAGTTCTTCCAGTTCAAGCCAGTTTGGTTCCTGTGGGACACAGCAACATTCTTCTGCACCCGAAGCAGCTGCTACTGAAAATCCAAGGGTTCAGGAAAACATGGGTGGCATGCTAAAGAAAGTCAGAAGTGATGTGGAGTTGTATGCCTCAACTAAAGAAGGACCAAAGCTCCTGCCAAGATCCCAGAGCCATATATCTCTTAGCGATCACCCCACATGTGGGACTCCTCCCTCATTCCCGGGAAATGTTGGCCAGGAATCTCGAGAAGGGAATGCTCAAAGAGTAAAAGTAGCGTATGGAGATGAGAATATCAGGTTCCGAATGCAGAGTAATTGGGGATTCAAAGACTTGTTACAAGAGATTGCTAGGCGCTTTAGCATAGATGACACAAGTAGATTTGATCTCAAGTACTTGGATGACGACTCTGAGTGGATTTTATTAACATGTGATGCTGATCTGGAGGAATGTATGGATGTTTGCCAATCATCCTGGAACCAAACAATCAAACTCTCTCTTCAAGTTTCTCATCATCTCGGGAGCTCATTCGCTACCAGTGCCCCAACATAACTAAAAAGATGCTTTGAGAGCTGTACAAATGAAGTTGTAGATTGATTCAAAAGAAAGCAGTTGATCCATAGTCAAGTTGGATGCTCAATCGTGCTGGATCTTGCGTTGAGTGAAAAATCTTGCGTTGTACATACAGACAGATTTGCTCGTTTTGTTCCAAGAAACAAATCATAGAAAATGTTTGATGGTTTGGAGATACAGAAGATTTGATTCATTGCAGGGTATGTGGACGCGGTGAAGTAAGGTTGCATTGAAGCAGAGTTTTCTTGCAATGTATGGTATACTCGTAAAAACCCAAAGACTCGCGAACACAAACATCTCCGGCGTGCAATGGTAAGATTGTGTGGTTTGTTAACTTCTTGATAGATATGCATTTCTCCTTACTGTTTTCATGTCGGCACGAGCATCAACTGCTCCTCAATCGTAAAGAACTCTGTATCGAAATGTTACATAGAAGTAACAAATTGTTCAATTTTCATCCCAAATTGATGTCAAGGCTTGAATCTATTGGTATAGAACATATGATAGTGACCCCAATCTAGAGGGAATATAGGATTGTGTTGTGCATTTTTATCTTTGGCATCAAATCTAGTGGAAACTTTGGATTGTTGTACATTGTGGTCTATTTTATTTTTACTTTAGAAGAAAGGTGTTTTGGTGCTGACCTGAATTTGTTAGGTTTCTTGGATCATTACATATGTATTAGATTATATATTTGACTCTCTTTTTTTAATAGATTATATATTTGTCTCAACCAGCCTCTTGGTTGAGTTTCATTGTCATGGAAATCTATATCCTCTTGCTGATTTAAAGTAGGAATAGAAAAATGAATCCCATGACCACAAACTAATCCATATCCACAGATTTTTAGTGGAGACCACTTAATTATTCAGGATTTTCTTTTGACTAAATTGTATATTTTCTTTTATAAAATGTTCAGCTGAATATTAAGCAACTATACTTGATTCATGTGTTTGTCTTTAAGTTTATTTATTGATTATTTTTGTACACTTACAATTGCGCCTAACAAATAAACGTAATAAGCGACTCTCTAGTAGGTTAAGGAGTACGTGTCATGTTGACAAGTGTTTCGGGTAGTTTTTTTAGGTTTAGGAACTGTTTCTCTTGACGAATATCGAAAAATCTCAAATGAGAATGAATAAAACGATGGGTGACACGGGGGAGGACAATTTGGCCACCTCGACCAGCTCAGAGAGGCTGGCTGGAGACCAAAACTGATTTTGTGCTAGGTTTCATTCTCTTCGGGCTGACTCAAGCTTGCTATAGATATGTCTTGGTGGTACGAGAGATTATGGGTTGACGTTAGGATTGTGGGTGTTGTTCATGACCAAGAGGAGACATTATCTATCCGTGAAATGCTTAGTTGAATTGTAGAGCGGGGATGGCTAGTGCATGGGCTCAAGTCCCGCGCTTTAAGTTGTTTAAGCTTTGCATAAGAGGGTTGGCTCTAAGGGGAGGTTCCAATGTTTTGTCTTTAAGGTTTATTACATAAACAATTTGTCTAGCTTTTTATGGCAATTATGTTTTTTCCTATTTCTCTTATATACGCGAATATTGCAACGTATGCACTAGTTAGATCTTAAGTTAAAACCAAAAAAAAAAATATCTTATCTAATTACAAATGAATAAATATTTAGAGTTTAAATAACTAGTGAACATCTATGCCTAAATCTCTCTGTGCTCAACACACCCTTTACCATCTGAAATGGTATTGTAAAAGAAATGGAAATTTGATAAAGAATAGAATGTTAAATTTGTCTGGTTTTTACATTTCCTTTGTTCAGCAAACCTTTACAAGTGAAAAAGGCAGGCTAGTTAATTAAATGTCTCCAACTATATGTATACACATGAGCTCAAACACAAGAAACAAACAAAAAGATGAGTTGTTAGCTTCTCATTGCTGTGAGGAACCAGATGGCCCATTTTCTTGCTTCTCAAGAATCACACATCTTGAAGGTGGACCCAATATACTCAGTACTACCTGCAAAAGGTACATCCTGTTTAGGAACTAACCACCATTTTAGATAATGCAAATACAATCTTTACTGAGAACTTACCGGCAAGAACACAAGCCCGTGCAGGAAACCGAGAAGAACCAGTGTCAGATACATTTGGAAGTAATAAACCTGCACAGCACAATCCAGTAAGATACGGCAAGGATAATGGAAAAGAAAAGACTGTCGTTCAAATGTGAGCGCAAGATGATCAGAGACCACAAAAACTTCTGATTTTGAGAAGCAAAGCACGATCACCCCAACTAGCTTTGTAAGCGTGATTCCACTGCGAGATTATGTCAAAGATAAATTCGTTATTTGGATCATTCATAATGACAAGACTACGGATTCCGTATGATCTAAATAATCTAAAATTCTAAATAGTAACTTCTTTTGCATAGAGGAAATGTAACCTGAAGACAGAAGCCCCCATGGTGCCAAGAGCCTCCTTTACGCGTTGATCTCTATCTCCACTGCTTACCTGGAAGAAACACAAATGGAAAAAGTCAGCGTAACAATGCAAAGTCATAAGTTTCAGAAGGAAAAACAAAATGTTCAGCACTAACTATTACTAAAACACTTGACTATGTTATCCATTTTGAAAACGTAGATGTACTCATTGTATTTATTCAAATACTTATGTGGAGCACCCAACTCTTTCATTAGGTCTGTTCTACCCAGCACATCCCAACCCATGTTCATTCATTTCATAACAATGCATTTCGTGAAGTCTATATCTGGAACAAGTATATGCAACTACATGGTAAAATCAAGTTTCCAACATCAAGGAGTCGTATGACACGATTTCTCAAAGATCGAAGGATAATTATACATTAGTGTAACAAAGTGGTTGACAGACAATACTTACCGAGAATGCATGTGTTATATGCACACAGAATTCAACAGCAATACCCACAGACATGATGAGGTTAACCACTGAGACTGCATTCAGTTGGATCTCCAGAATTGCCATCACACCCTGTAGAGTTTGACCTTGTAAGCAAATCATACAATAATAACAAATTGATGCCTTTTTTTCTAAACAAAATTGATAGCTTTCTTAGTTAACAATTATTTAAGCATAAAAAAAACATACAACTTCAATTGATAGTAGTTCCAAAATATTAAAAGGATATATCAAGTAGAAATAGTTACCAAGATATCAATGACTATCATTGCCAATACTAGTAAAATGATTGCTGAACTCCAAAAACTGCAGAGTAAAGAGAAAAGGGAAAGAAAAAAAAAAAACAGAATATTTTTTAGTAAGCTGTCACTAGGAGCACAAAATATCAGTTCTTTCAAAAGGTAAAGCAAATTATACTGACCTGCATGTGATAACCAGACAAACAACAAATACAGCACCTGTTGTATCACCAAACAGGTCCAATCAGCATAAATGGCTTTTGGAAGTGGAAATACTTATAACTTGGCATACAGACTTTTATACCAAAGCATGTCATTAGGGAAAACAAGTTTAAGAGTGTATAAAAGAGAGTCCATGAGAATAATATGGGAACCCCTGTTATACAAAGAGCATATATGTAAAGGGGCCAGCAATAAGCTGCTTGATTACAGGGAAAATGTTTACTGCTATCTAAATTCAGGTCGAAGTTGCTATCATATTCTTGAGAGAAAAATTGTGTACGTGAATGTTAGTGCTAAGTAACTCACCAATAGCTATAGCGAGATTGATCAATGCTGTCTTCCATATGTCAAGGTATTGCTCAAAAAACATATAAAATACTGAATATGGAAATATCTCGATCTGCACCAATAAAGAAATGTCAATATAAAAAAGAAAATAAAAAACAGAACATGTGAAATAACTTGCCCGTCCATTGTTGTGTTACCTTCAAAGAATCGGAAACCCTTGAACTGAATTCTCGAGCAGCCCTCATGGAATTAACATAGTCAACCTAGTGTTAACAATGAAAAATTAATAGCGGGCTCTCAATCTACAGTTGAAAGTGAACATTAGTCAAAAGGTACTGTCAAGGATCATACCTGCTTGTTGAGGGGTGTGTGGTATGTACGAAAAGATGAAGCTTGTATGACACCGTCTTCATAACCTAATGATGAGATGTCAATATTGTATAAGAAATTCAATTAACAAGCCACAGTTTTAACAATACAAAATATATAAAGATCAGAAACTGTATAAACATGCATCAATTTCCTTTACAACAGATTTCCAGTCTCACAAACCTTTCAAGTCCACGCTGCTCATATAAGCCCCGTGACCACCTTTGGCACAATCGTTAGATGGTAGAGCACTGAGGAACCATGGAAGTTTCTCCTTGAATTGTGATGTAGATGGGCGATCATTATGTAGATCTGAGTGACGGAAACACTGAAGAATCCCTAATATTGTTAGTAAGTATACATGAATCATAACTGAACATGTAGTTAAATATTTTGCAGAGAGTAGATTACCGTCATACAATCTTTGCACACTCCATCCAAGCGGCAAATTTCATTAGCAGAACAGCAAGGGGGCTGGAATAAAACTAACTTTTATCAGTAACTCATTTGTTATTCATTAACGAAAAATGACCACTACACCATTATCATTCTAGTGCAGACACAATCAACTAGTTTATAAGAAACGCCTAAAATATTGGCTGAAAGTCGTCGTGGAAGAATTAATAACAATATACTTAATCTCAATCAATGAATCATAATTTGACACACTAAACTGCAAAGTTTTAAAAACATGGTTCCAATTTGAACAAATTTCCACAGAAGTGAATGATTTCGTTCTAATTTAAAGCACCATAAAATTTATTCTTTCATACTGCATGAAATTTCAGTAAGTTATGCAGCCGTCTACTAAATGATGCATTTGGGAGGAATAAATACTCTAATCACAAAAATTGGCCTTTTTAATGAAAACAGTAGGTCTCATTAAAATAATAAACTATTAATGATTGGACCATGACCTGATCATTAGGAGGACAATAACTCCCATTTGTGAACTTGCGGCAGCAACCAAAAGCCTCTGGAGAGATCCATACAAGAAAATCATCGAGCCAAGAAGCAGCAGGCTTAGCAATGTAACTTGACTCTGGTATTAAGGAAGCTCTTGTGATCTATGTGGACAGGCAACATATTTTATCAAACAGAATCCAAAGACAAGAGAAACCAACAGTCAGACAAAGCAAAGATAAAAGGTTAAAGGTTTGCATGTTGCATCAATTGTGATAATTCTTGATGAAGCAAGCACCATAATTATTACTATTATTATTATTATTATTTTGGAATTGAATCTGGAAATCCAATACTTTTGCAAAACATAGATTGATAATAAGAATAATAACTACATTAGTTTACATAAAACGGATATCATATCAGTAAAACAATATACCATAAAATTCTATACATTAGGAAGGTATAAAAACTTAAACAGCATTCTATATTCCATTATATAGCAGGGCAAAATTATATAATGATATTTATGATGCAGTAAATGTAGTATGCTAAATTTCAATAATTGGCCTACATACATTGGCTTGGGCATCCACTAACTATAGCCTACTCATTATATATGTAGCCTAGTCATCTTATATTTTTCCAATCTCGCACTATATGTTATATGTAACTTATTCATCTTCTTCTTTTTCGGACTTTAGTCACCACTTTCACCGCTTAATTTTCTTTTATCAGTGGGCTCGATGCGTACATAAATGGGAGCCTTTTAAATCAACACTTGAACTTTCACTATTGAAAGGTCAACATTGTCAGTAGGTTTGCCTTCCACCACTATATGTAGCTTATTCATGATTCATCTTATATTTTTCCAATGTGTGACTTTAGTCACCACTTTGATATAGTAAAATAAAGGGTCTACAAAAATCAAATTCCACCTTCTTAGGAAAGAGAACAAAGGTATTACCTCATTTAACAGAGAGTTTGTGTCACATTGGCTAATGGAGCACAACTGGTTCGTATGTATTGATTCTGAACTGTAAAGCAGAGTATCATCAGTGTAGAGAAAATGTCAATTAGTCAAGCATTGAGATATAACATCATTATGTTATCACTTCTGGAACTTGTCTACTTAAGTACTAGACTATGCAATATCAATATATGAAAGAGATATTGAAGATCTCACTTCTTAGGATTTGATTGAACCCTACCCTAGATAGGCAAATAAGAAAACAAAAACTAACACTACAAATACCTATAATTGTAATTTTTGACAACGAAATACAGTGGAGGTCCAATTCTGAGAAACTCCGAGACATTATTGAAATACCCCTGTACAGGAATAGCGATGTAGAATAATAAAAAAAAACTGAATAAGCACATCATTTTTTTTATAGTTTACATGCTCTTTATACCCAAAAAATGTCATGAAGTTAAACCTGTAGATATGAGTCTCGAGGAAGAACAATCTTTTGTTCCAAACCAGGTTTAATCCTGGTGCTCAATGCCTATAAGAATGTGAAAATTTAATTTTATGACAGGCACACAACCAATAAGCAACAATGATCACTGAAAATTGCAGAAAAAAAATGAAATAAAGAACTTACAATGCTAGCCAATGTGAGCGCAACAAAGACTGAAATGACAATTATTTTGACTCCCCAAAGACTCAGAATGGGCGCATGGACCTCCTAAAACACAGAAACCAAGCTAGCTTAGGAAAAGATGTTTTCAACATAAACATGGAAATAAAGAAGAAGAAAAAACATTACAGATCAAATGATGACTACTACAAGCCAAAATAAACACAACCAGCCAAGGAAGCCAGTCAATTAGATTACAACAGAGATAGGCAGGCTAAACACACTTAAGGCTTTAAAGGTATTCTGCCATGAACTTAGGATATACACTGCAGTTTAATTCTTGTGTCACAAACGCAGATAGATAACCAGAGAAATTCCATTCAAAACATGAGTTCCTTACCGTCATATATCTAGCAAGCAATCCAGGTTTTCTCTGCCCAATATCTTCATATGCATGAAATATTCTCCAATTAGATTTTATCAGCTTAAGAAAGAAAAAGTAGTTTGATATATACTATAGAGATGCATAAGTCAATGCAATTCAGATAGTTAGGACTAAGGACAGTGCATCAATTGAACATGAATTAAAGAGCTCATAAAGATACCTTTATCAGTGTCAACATAAGACGAAGTTTTTATGCATGGGAAACAATCAACTCTCTTATCTTCAGTTCTCAAGAAGTCAAAAACTATCAAAGCGACAAAAGCAGTGACTTGCAAGAGAAAGTCCAAAAGAACAGCCAGCGCTGCAAAAGGATATGACTGGAAATTAAACAATGAGCTTGACATATAAAATAAAAAAATTTATGAAACTTGAAATACTAGTTGATGTAAAATTTGATTAACATGGTGAAATTTTCGCACCAGCAAACATGGAGAACACGCGACATGCAGGCATTGGAATAAAACTTCCAACTGCAAATGCCAAAACCTCAGATAAACTAGCTAGTGTTATTGATGGTCCCACTTCCACAAGTGCATTACTTATGCATCCTTCCAAGGGCAACTCCAATGGTTGCCGTTTAGCAGCATGTACCAGAATGCACATATTGTCTACCCCAACCTGACAAGGAAGAAGAGATGAGAGAGTTGTAACCACCTACAACATGGATGATATCAAACATACCCATGACATAATATTCAAATTACAGCTTCCACACAATTTTTCAAATAAATATATAAAGTAGTTTGACAAGTTTGAGGAGTACACTAATTTGGCTTTAAATCAACAAAATTTACCAATATGCATGAATCTATGTTTCATGATAACAAATAACCGAACCTTTACCATAATGTAAACTTAGCAAAAATTTATGCAGCCAAGAAATGTAGGTGTTGAAATTGCTAAACAAATCGCACAATATGACTTGTTTTAAGTGCATCTAATGGTTGATATATCTTCAACACAATCTACTATAAGATGGTTCGTAGAAGAGTTATAATCACATAAAGCGTAGATGATATCAAAGGGGAAAACTTACTGCTAGAACAAGAAACGGAATAACTTCCATAATGATAAGGGTAGACTTTACACCTGTGGCACTGAAAAGTCCAACTGATCCAAGAACAGATAGCATAACAAGCATAACTCCTGAAAGACCAAGCAATACCTGCAGTACAACCAAGTGTTCAGTTCGGAAGATAAATAAAGGGGATATATTAACATTCCATAAGAAACCATCAATAATTCTTCAACGTGATGCATAGATTCTACTCGGGCAGATGAAATTTGAAACCATGAATGATATCATACCTTAGATGAAATGTAAAAGGAAGATATACGAGGTGTGTCTCCCAAAGTCAGAGAGATGTAACCAAACATAACGAGATAGCTTATCTGAAATCAAATGAGATAGAAAACTGAATGAGAAACCAGCAAAAGAAAGACTAAAATCAAATGTGGTACACAAACACACACACACTCAGATATTACATAAATTTACCAGTATAGTTATGACATCTGCAGTACTCTCTCTTTTCAGTTCTTCCTCAACAGAGCTTTCAGATGAAAAGGAAAGAGTTAAATTTTTAGACTGCACCAGTGGCAACAACTCATCCTGCCACAGGGACGCATTACGATAAAATAGATTAGGAGGAATCAAGCAAAAGGTAACACCGAGGCACCCACAATCAAAATTAATATAACAAAAATACGGGTATGCAAATATCAAATGGTGTGTATATTCAAGGTTAACCCTGTTTCCTTAAAGGTGAATCTAGATGAGTAGCTTTCTATGCAAATACCCACTGCTCTGAACTAAAAGAGCGATGACCCGTGCTTAATCATAAGTTCTTTCCTAATGACCTCTACTTATCTCAATGGAAAGTAAAATTTCAAACATTTCAAAATAATCTGTAGAATCCTTTTTTTTTTTTTTATCAATGATGTGTAAAAGTTCCGACATTCACAATGCAGAACCTTTTACTCCCCACATTCTAGGTTATCCAAATATCTTTTCCGTGAGTGTTTCCATCATAAAGTCATAAGCACAATTACAAAGAGGATATATAGAGGCATTGACTATCCAAAATAGAGTTATATTCCATTTTTTGCTACATTATTACAGCAATGGCACAGGATAACAGAGATTGATCATTGATGTATAAAATTAAATCTTCGAACAAATTCCAATTGAAGACAGAACTGAATTTCCTCAACACGTGCACCCAAAGAGAATTGAACTTAGTAGGCAAAATTTGGCTAAAGAAGAGGCTATCACAGGAAAAGAAGACTGCCTCAAAATCTTATATGGTCACCGAAAGAATGATAAAATGCAATTACTTCAGAAGTTTCATTTACCTTTTGGACGAGAATATCACCTTAGAGTAACTCTTTGAGGATGGAAGTATGAAATATTTTGACTCAATTACTAGTAGCGGGTTTGACTCAATTGGAACTGATCATTGCATTATTTATAATACTTGAACAATCAAATATAACTTTAACGTGTGTTAAGATAATTATCTAGACAATATCCAGTTATCCACAGAGGTATTTGTTACATGTGAAATTGCGAATAAAGTCCTCCCAGATACATTTCCAAGTACATTGGAAAATTTATGTAGACAAGCATAAACCTAATGAATAAATTGCCTACTTAAGTGGTACTGAAAATAAGCAACTATTAGAACATAATGAAAAATACTGCAATGGAAAAATGGAATTAAAATGACGAGCTGATAGGGCAAACCTTTGCTAACTGGATAAAAGCTTTCTCCCAGGCCACAGCCTTCCTAGTTTCATTGCCTTCTCTATCGATTGCATTGTTTACTGGATAGGTTATTATGAATGCAGAAGCCTGTGAATTATCATAGCTGGTTGAGAATCTTACAATAGTCCAATCGAATTGTAATGTATAGCGGATCTAAGCTTACCTCTGAATAATTGTTTCCAGAAAAACCTCCTAATGCAGTGCTTGGATCAAGAGGGGCTTTAAATGCACTCATGCATTTGTCTGCTGATGTATAATGCTAAAATAGAAGACATCACCTAATGTTAGTAGGTTTTGAGGTAATATCAAAATCATAACCCACGTAACTAAAACTTCTCTATAAAATAAAAATAAAAAACTGAGAGAGAGAGAGAGAGAGGTTTAAAAAAACATATAGATGGAGTATCAGAATATACCTGAAAACAATATTTGACATGCTCAAGTCCCCCATAGTCACCATCTGGTCCATAGTTTTTAGGATTCATCTTGAAATACTGTCACCCAGAAAGTAAAAATAAGAAAAAGGAAACAAAGATAGAAAACTAGGTTGATCAGCACCCTCTAGCAATCAGCTTAATAGCTTATTATGTCAAGTTAACAGCATGAGAAACTTCTGATAGACAGCTCTTTTACTTGCAGGAGGTTTTCATTGTGAGAAACACTCAAAATAGATGTGCAATAAAGATATGTTTTCTGAGAAAAACCATGAACAAGAGCACAGACACAGACACAGACCAGGGCACAAAACAATAACTGTCGGTTACTTAGTTGAAGCACAAAAAACTATATTATTCATGCTCAACACACTTTAGTGTCTCGAGATAAAGAAACAAAGCTAACTGAAGTGGTGTAGTCCGTATAACATAGATATAGGTGTCTAAGAAACTCATACTAGTAGTAAGCTGTAGGACTGGTGGGTTCAGAAAAAGGATTCACTATCCTAACAAAAGATTTCCACTCATGCCATTTGAGACTGCTAATGGAACTAATTAAGGCAGGTTGGTAACAGAAATAGTATCCCAGTTGTACTTCTAGAAATAAGAAACTGGTCATCATCCCATTAAATATGGGCCAAAAGTACCCTAATGTGAGAGCAATCCTGTAGTGAAGCTCCTTTTTTTTATCAGCTAGTGAAGTTCCTATTAATAGATGTGAATTGGATGATAATACTAACATGAACTGCTAAACGTAAAATAAATCACAAATTTCATGTAACTTGCACCCCTTATGCAATGCACACTGCAGAGTACTCTTTAAATTCATAAAATTTAAAACCTGAATAATACTTTGAGTGGCACAAGCTTGCCCCAATGGCTTCATGCAAATATCTGTAAGAGATACCATTGACCCAGAAAAATTTGCTCGCAGCCCATCCACCTATGAAGATTGAATAAAAGCCAATGAATATGAAAATTACAATTGTAGAGAGAAGAAGGAAATACTTTGAATGTTGACCTGTATGTAACAAAGGAAATCAAAACTGATATCCACCACCAGCCACATAATTTAAATACAGTATCAAAATAGCTTAACGAGAAGCCCAGTAAATACCTTCTTCTGTACTTCGAAAAGTAAGCTGATGTTGTCTTCTGTCAGGATACTAGGTGATGTGCCATTACCAGCTGGAATTGTGGCTAATATGAGCTGAAAAGATTACATAAATTACTACTTCACATCCTCTTAAGGAGAACTGTCTTCACCTTCTAACCTTAATCTCTCTGAGTAAGACCCTACTCTTAATTGGCCATCCCGAAGTAAAATTGTAGCGAAAAGTAAAGAAAATATTATATAAATCAACGGAAACCTGTTCAATTCTGTAAAAAGGGGCTAGGTGGCTGTCAAAATATTGTTTCTCTTCCGCAGCTTTACTTCCAGGCCCTACCCATAGCTGAAACATGATGTATTATAAACATGAATTATGTATTGGAAAACCAACAAAAAACCAATGTCTATATTTTTCCAATTACATGACTGTTGATAAATGACCATGAAGTTTAATATTAATAAAAGACCCCTGTATCATGGTAATAAGAGATAATACTAGTTGAACTATACACATAAATACTTGTTGCTGCATCAAAGAACAAACAACTACACAGTTCACACTATTCAAAAGAAAGCCAAGCAATCACCTGGTTGGTGTCATAGACAACAAGTTTTGAAATGTAGTAATGGGCAGGATAGATACTCAGAGCTAAGGAACTAAATCACTGTTGATATATTGGAAATCCCCTCATATATGCAATTTGTTTATGCATTCCTTATCTTGAATAGATCAATTAGCCCTATAGATTGTACTGTAGAGCTTGTTTCCCTCCTTGTGATCCTTGCTCTTTTATCTAATACATATATCTCTTTCAATGGTTTTTGTGTAACTTTTTTTCCTAGAAGGCATCTAAATTTGGGCATCCCTTCACGGAGAAAAATGAAAACAGTAGACCTGTCGTGTCGTCTTGATGGTCTAGTAGTCAGCATTTGGTTTGGGGTTTCCCTTTGTTTTTTCTTGAGTTATTTTCTAAATTCAACCACACTTAAGTGGCTAGAGGGTGGTCCGATCGGTCACCTCTTGCGATGACATCAACAAACTTCCATAGTCGCGCATAAATGTTCATTTCATCAGATTTGGCTTAAGTCACTAACTTCTCCCATTTGTACTTTTGGACAAGCCTTTTTTTGTCTCACATATTCTAATGGTTTTTCACAAATTCAAGTGTCAATTCAGTGACATCTTGAGTTTGATGGGATGTTGAGATATTTTGAATCCCATAATATGTGGGACTTGTTTATGTATGTCTCAACTTTGAATACATCAATTAGCTCCATAAATTGGCTATTTCCAATTTAATTTTGAGTCTAACTCTTGTAATGCCCTATATAAGAATAAAGGGTTTCTATTCTAAATCTATATTAACAATAGCATTCCAAATTCTCTACAATCACATAAGCAGCTTCAAGTAGATTTGACAACAATGAACAGTCACAAACATAACATCGAATGAAGCACTAATGAGCAGGGTGACATTATGTTCACAAGACATTAGAAAAGCTATGAACATACCTTCTCAGGCCGAGTCTCCACCTTGAAACGAACTAGACCTAAGCAAAGTAGAAGAACTATAGCCAATGAAGAGCACAACGTGAGGGTTGGATTTCTAGCAACCCATGTTCCATACATCCTGGACACAGTATGTTACTCACAAATAAGCAAACAAAAA
>JAYMTH010000684.1:0-18744 GCA_036897465.1 Pelargonium australe
TGCCATAAATTGAACCAAAGCACCAAAGTTCGGGATCAATAGGTCTCTTACCTAATTTTTTTAGAGTATAAAATTATGTATAGTGTATGCCAATTGGAGATAGCCACGTGTCAATCTACAATCCGTCAAATATGAAGAACTGGTCAATCTCTAACCCTAGGGTGCTAATTTCATTCTCTTCTTCTCTGTTGATTGATTCTTAATTTACCAAAACCTCTCTGTCTGTGAAGTAAACCCCTCAATCAATTCCCATCATATCTCCATTGCTGCAATTCTCAACTTTCTTTTTCATCATCAGCTCGCAACATCGACATGGTCAGTTCTCTCCCACCGCAACAACACATGCACGCCCAATCTGATCGGAATTGCTCAAATTTTCTACTTCATTTATCATTGCAACGTTGATTGATGTGGTTGTTTGTGTTGGCCTCAGGCGAGCCGAGGCGGAGGAGGAGGAGGGAGAGACCGAGTTCGGAGGGAATACTCGTCGTCGAGGTCCGATGACAAGCCCCGTTCGAGCCGTCCCAAGGCGCCGCCGTCCAGACACCTCTGGATCGGCAACTTGTCTCACACCATAGTTGAGAACGATCTCATCGATCACTTCATCCGTTTTGGCGACCTCGACAGTGTCGCCTTTCAGCCTGGCCGGAGCTATGCCTTCATCAACTTCAGAAACGAAGAGGATGCTATCGCCGCCATTGAAGCGCTTCAAGGTTTTTCTCTGGCAGGCAACTCACTTAGAATTGAGTTTGCAAAGGCGGTTAGTTTTGCCCACCTTCGTCTGTTACTTTTTGAAAATTGTGTTTTTTTAATTACTCTTTGCTTGGACATCGATGCCAATGCGTATGTGTATATTTCCCATCAGTTATATGCAGTATCTAGTTCAAGAAGAATATGATCATATCACATTCTGTTTGAGAACAATAGCAAAGCAAAATATGAATCTACCCTTATGCAAATATAATCACAATCCACACCCCGGAACTGAATAAATCTTAGGTCTCAAATTTGTAAATGAAATATAACCAATACAATAGAGAAAAATGGTTCACAATCTAATTTATTCAGCTATGGTGTGCATAATTGTCTGTCCCATGATACACATTTCAGTAAGATGCCAATATGTTCCAATGAATTAAACCGATCAATTGCATCCCGTACTAAGTCTTAAGCAGTGCCATTGAGCTTATAAACTCACACATGCTCATCAATTGCAAAATATCCATCTGTGATCATATTATTCACTTTCGAGATGCTCCAATTCAATTCTATGCGGGTTTGCTCTGAATGCTTTCTCCAGAATTCTTGAATTTTTTTTTTTTTTGGTTTATACCATGGGGTTCTTGAGCGGGCCCGCACATTGGCGGTTGACACCTTTAAGCCGTTTTACCACACCCAAACTAATCCCCATTCGAGGTTTGTTCACAGTTAAAGCCTTCACCTCTCCCCATGGGTGTGTTGAGCGGGGATCGAACGCATGCGCTCTTCCCACTCACGCAACCTGTGTTGCCAACTGCGCCACTACCCTTGGGTCGAATTTTTGAATTTGACCTGGTCCCAAACTCTCAATAATCTTGAAATACTGGCTTAAAAGGCTAAAAGATATGGAAAGCAATTCATTTTAACCTTATTCTTAAAATGGCGTGTAGAGCAGTACAAATGTGTCGTTTAATCTCCTTTTCAAATGCATAATGCATAACTAGATTAAAAAGTTGATAGGAGATGTGGTTGGAAGGACCCTCCAATTTATTGACCGAGTATTTCGTTTCATATTTTTTCCAGTTAGTCCCGAACCTCTTCGGGTAATTTTGTGGTAGCACTGAAACACAGCAAATTGTTCTGATCTATTCACCATACATTGGTGGTGTGTATCCACAGTACTTATGCACACATAATCACAATTTTTGCTATATAACTGTGTGCCATGAGGCCATCAAGCTTCACCAAGAGGAACTTGTTAAAGTAGGGCCTTTACCATTGAAATATATTAGCTAAATCAAAGGATCCAAGAACTAGGTTCATCTATTTTCTGTTAAATACTCCAAAGAAATTATCATTTTTGAAAGATCCTATGCCAAAGGGAAGAGTGATAAACTAGGTCCTTTACCATAAACATATGATATCCTCTTGTGCTTTACATCTGATGGGGGAGTGGAGTGGTAGTAACATTCTCATAAAAATGAAATAAGTCATCAAATGCAAATGATTGAAGAACTTTGCCTTTCAACTTTCCATTTTTAAGGGTACTCTAATCATGAAAGAATCAGTGGCAAGAGAAAGCAGGTTGAAGATCTTAATAACTAATTTGATTTCCCCATTTTTTAAGCTGTGATCAACTTGTCATGTGTACTGTTTGGTGACCTAAACTCTTTGTGGAAGCACTGTAATGGTATTGTGCAACAGGTTTATATGTGTGATGAGAGTGAGTATGGTCCTTTTCTGACATGACTATCTGGGTGTATAGTGAATTTGTAGCGCTGTAGGTTAGTTATGAGATGTCTGTACCATCATGAATATTGTGCTCTCTCAATCATCCAAAGCAGTATTTACCATGATCACCATTGTGCAAATTTTACATATATGTTGGCAAAAGTTGAGATTCTTCATTTACGTTATACACCATCTGATAATCACTTCGTTGCATTTCTTGTGACTGAAAAGCAAGACTTTACATAAGTAGCACATGGAAGCAGTTTCACCCCTGTATGAAATTATCATTAAATTGAACCATTAACGATGGCAATCGATAAACAATAGTTTTACTATGCATACTGGGATTCTATGCCTTCTGGTTCAAGTGGAAATTAATGGTGACACATTTTTTCTCAGGGCGCATCATTTGCTTATCTTGTACTCTCGCACACAGTCCCTTACCTTGCATTTAGGATTCAATTTGAGTAAGGTCCTTAATTTCAGTGAATTGTTAGGTATAAAGAAATGAAAACTGCTAATTCAATTGAAAGAACATAATTATTTTGATGTAGACTTATTTTGTTCCCAAATGATCTCATTGAAATCAAAGAAAATATGAGAACTAATAATGGCAATACCATTATCAATCTTCTCTATTATGAAGTATCTTATAATGAGCAAAAGAGGGAAATCAAAGCTCTTATATAAGCACTATTTCCTGCCTGTCTATTGAGATTATCACATCATGTAATATGTTAACAGTAAGTTGCCTCAGTTCATTACCATTTAATTCTGAACATGGTTTTGCAATATTGTGCAAGCTTCATGTTATGATCATAAGCTGGCACCTACATGATCACTGTCATTCAAATGTGCAGTAAACAATTAAATATATTCTGCTTTGGCTCTTGAAATATAGCTAATCATTCTTGTTTACTAAAAGAAGGAACTTGATCAATGTGAACACGCAAAAACCTGTTGATTTCAGTTTTAGTTGACTATTTATCCTATCTTTCATTTGAAGTCATAAAAGGGAGTGAGTGTCATTCTCGAGACAGCCCCTGAGCACATATTCTATAGTATCACCCAAAACTGATAGTCTAACTGAGTAACTGCTCGTACAAGTAAGGGGGAAAATCGTACAACACAGCCGAGCAATGTGGCTGGAGCATACAAACCTTTTTTCTTGTAGATTTACCAGAATAATGAAAGAAGTATGCTTACTAGCTGGAGTGGGCTAATATGTCTACTCATTCTCTTAACCCATAAACTCAATTAGCTCCTCTAAATTTTAAGAGCAAGAAAAATTGTCTACTAGGTTTACATGATTAATCTTAAATAATATCTATTCACTGTAAAATCACATTTGCTTTTCCAATAATTTATTACCAATCACTTCCTCCAAGCTGTAAATGTTAGAATATTGCCTGCTCAAATGCTTTGTTGATAGTGTCTCGTCAAAAGATCAAACTTCCATATTGTTTAGAGATCCATCATGACTAAATGTGGTTCTGGAATAACTGGTTTGATAATGTCTCATCAAAAGATCAAATTTCCAGATTGTTTAGAGATTTGACAGGACAAAATTATGTGATTCTGGAATAATTACATTAATTTGCGTTCATTGTAGTAGATATGATGGAGTAGATATGTAACTGAGAGTTTTGGTGTAAAAATTGTTGTTTCATTCTTTCTATTTCCATTTTCCCTTTCACTTTCGGAGTATCTGGTTCGAGGGTGGGATATGATCTGTGCGTTCAATGGTCAAAGTTCAACACATTATCATTTTAATCATTCGAGGTTAATATCAATTACATAGTTAGTTACAGTTGAATCAATTATGTGATAGTTTGATGTGATTTATGCATGTATTATGTTTTCAATTGTATGTCAGTTGTAACTTGAGGTTAATATCAATAACATAGATTATGGTTTAGCAGGTTTATGAGTTTGGAAAGTATCTTGTGAGTTTTTGTAATGTATTTGCAAATTTAGTTTGAAGCTGGACTCATCTGAACCATTTCTACATATTTGGGTTTGCCTAATCCAAGGCAAAGGGAGACAATAACATGCAATTCCATTAGTTTCCTCATGTGGTCAGACTCTATTGTTTCCTGATATGGGCGCTATATCTCTCTTTTTAATGGATATTTCAGATTATGATATGAAATCAGGAAAGTAATGTGGCTTCTTTCTTGGGAAGTCTGCTTTGTAGATATAATTTTATCTGTTTGCTATCCCTTTATGGAACACCATCACTACATTTTTTGTTTCTTCTGTTATATTCTTCTTGGAACTGTATTTAAAGTACGTGTGCTTAAGGACATAAAGCTTGTACTTTTCCTTTATTGAGTACCTGTAATGAGGTAAGTTGATGATTTGGATCTTGAATCATTTGGTCTTTGTTCGTATTGTTACGTGACTTAGCTGAGTAAATATCTAGAATCTCGGAAAGTATCTGTTTGTACTGTAACTAGGTTCCGTGATGACAGATTGAGTTTAAGCTGCATACTTGTGTTGACAAATTGAGTTTCTGTATAGTCTAGACAGTTTTGAGTGGAATTGCATGCTATATTTAGCTGCTAGGTCAACTTCTTTCCAGTGTAAGCTTTCAGTTTTGGTGATCTTGAGTTACTGAGATACCTTGATACTACTATTGTTTTTCTGCTTACTCTTGAGACTACTATACTCCTAGTTCCTGTCTTTAACCTATATTCAAAATCAGTTCAATATTGTTGCTAGGTTATATATAAGCTGTTTGAAGTAGATGCCTAGGATTTCTTTCTCAGTGATTAAAACTATTTTTGGGATTTCATGCTGGTGTATAACGATCAAGCTACCCAATATTGTCTTCCTTGTATCTTCAGTGCGTCAAATATTGCCAGGCAAATAAATTGGTGTGCTTGTTAAGGCTTTGTTGGACTTATAATATGCCATCTAACCTAATCTCCTCAGACAGCTAGCATAGGTGCATACTCTTTTATGTGTTTCTGGTCTTCCTCAATGTGTTTGCTGACATGAAACTTGATTTCAGGGTTGATTTCTGTTTGCAGTCCTGGCCAAAGGGGAGTGCTCTTACCCCTTTAAATTCCATTTGATACTTTTGAAAATGAACTATATTCTGAGAAGGATTCTTTCACGAAGAAAATGTTTGGTCTTTTGTAACTTCTAAGTATGTCTTTGACTGTGTTCAAGATTCTCTTTGGTTCCTTTATTAACTATGGCAGTATTTGTGATTACATTTGTGCCTACTGTTACCTTGCCTTTAATGAAAGGTTTTAATAGATTATATTTTCAAATCTAGAATTTTTCAAGAGGCAAGTCTGTTTCATTTCACTGTTTGATTGCAGAACCTTACATTTGTACTTGTGGTTGGTAGTTTAGGTGCTATGTGGTGAATCAAAACATCTTTTGATGGGATATGGAATTTCCTCATGGGACTTATTTGAAATGTGTTTAGAATTTCTTTTCCTAGGTGTCTGAAGTTTAAAAGTTCCAATAAGCAATTAACTTTTGGACACCCTTTGTTTCGTATTTTATTTTAAATATCTGTATCACTTTCTTTTTGTTTTATTTTAGGGAAGAAACTAGTTTAATACTAGGAAT
Source organism: Pelargonium australe (assembly GCA_036897465.1). NCBI lineage: Eukaryota > Viridiplantae > Streptophyta > Magnoliopsida > Geraniales > Geraniaceae > Pelargonium > Pelargonium australe. The sequence continues at coordinate 6,019 of JAYMTH010000684.1, forward strand.
GTTAATCCTTGAGTGACAGACTTTCATTTGAACCTTTTTCCCAGCACAAGTAGGAGTGAAATGAAACATTAGTGTAGCTTTAATAGCATTTGTAGTAATAATGCTGTAGCAAGCTAGTCTTGGCAAGTAGACGAGAAATCATTTACATCAGAATAGCCGGTGTTGTCCTTCGGAGTATCATGTGGATGTAGAAATTTTCATCTGAAGCAACTAGTTGGCATGCTTTTTAGTCCAAAAATATCTTTAATTGTGTTTGTGACCAGAAATAGTTATTCGCATACGTATGTACAATAGCATATATTACTCAGTACTTATTCTTCCATCTGCATACACGAGTCTTTGTTATTTTGTTTCAGTTTAATCTTTATTGAAGTATTCTACTCTAATGAACTCCAATAATATTGAAGTGGTTAGGTTACAAGTTTATCTTTCTCTTATCTTGAAATTATTTAATCACAGGATAAGGCGCCAACACAAGCACATGATGATCACTTACACCTTCGAGATGAACATCAGTCTACATTGAGGGAATCTCCTTTCTCGCAAAGAGACTCTAGAGCACGTCATGCTAGTCCTGAACCATATTATCCCGACAAATCCAAGATGAGTGATAAAAATGTAGAACCCTGTGAAGTTTTATGGATAGGATTTCCTTCTTCGTTGAAGGTGGATGAAATGACACTGAGGAAGGCTTTTTCACCTTTTGGTGAGATTGAGAAGGTTACAGCATTTCCAGGCCGTAGCTATGCGTTTGTTCGGTTCAGGAGTGTAATGTCAGCTCGCAGGGCAAAAGAAAATCTTCAGGGGAAATTGTTTGGAAATCCTCGTGTCCATATTTGTTTTTCAAGAAGTGATGCTCCGTCCAAAAATGAGAGGAGCTCAAAGAATGCGCCTCTCTCCCCGCCTTTTAACTCAAATGGTCGCTCTTACAAGAACTTCAGGCAAGATGGGAATTTTGGCACCTTGATGGGAGATGATCCTAGCATGAGATCTCATTTAACCTCAAATTTGGATTATGGAGATTCTGATATTTATAGTTATAGTAGAAAGGGTCCTTCGCGGACAGGAGAAAATGATGAATTCGAGCAAGGATGGTTTGGAGAATCTGATTTGGGACCACCTCCAGATATTTATGAATGTCGGAGAAGTCCTTCAAGAGAGAGGGGTGGTCATTTTCATGATTTTCCTCGCAATTTTCCTCAAAAGGGTCCTCTTTATGAAGATTCATGGGATTTACCAGAAGATCCTTACTTGCATGGAGCTAAGAAATTGAAGACTAGCCCCTTTCCTCCGGACAATGATCTTCCAGATTATCCACTCTCTCGTTTAGAACCAGAGAAGCATGTTTTTGCTAGACCATTATCTGATTTTCCCCAACCCGAGCCCTTTGATAGGAACCTTGAGCCTGGCGGATCTTTTGGCTATAAACGGGTCCTTGATCAACCAATGAATTCACCGTTGTCTAATGGAGAGAGAAATGATCACTGGAAAGCACCTCATGATAGTTTTCCCGTGGAGAGGAGAAGAATTACGCCTGAATCAGATCGGTCTTCTTTAGCCGAGTGGAAGTGGGAAGGGACCATAGCAAAGGGAGGATCTCCTGTTTGTCGTGCGCGCTGCTTTCCCGTGGGAAAAGTCCTGGACATCATGTTGTGAGTAGTAATTCCTATTCCCATAGATCACTGAATTAACTTTTTATGATGAGTAGTATGTGAAAAGGGCCTAACGTTTCCTCTCATGTAACTGAAATTAGAAAGCTAATTTCTTCTTCTTATTGTTGCAGGCCTGAATTCTTAGATTGCACAGCGAGGACTGGGCTAGACATGCTTGCAAAGCATTACTACCAAGCAGCTGGTGCTTGGGTTGTCTTCTTTGTCCCTGGAAGCGACGCTGATATGGGATTCTACAATGAATTCATGCATTATCTAGAGGAGAAACAGCGAGCTGCTGTAGCCAAACTGGACGACAAGACCACCTTGTTTCTTGTCCCTCCATCAGATTTCTCAGAGAAAGTACTAAAAGTACCAGGAAAACTAAGCATCTCTGGTGTCATTTTAAGGCTAGAGCTTCCTAGTTCCAATATCGGACCTCTTCATCGTCCAAACAATGCATTGCCCTTTAATGGAGATCCATCTAGACCTTCAGGGCCTTTTCCATCAGTGGCACCATATCCTGATATGGGAAAATCAGGAGTCAGAAATCCATCATTTACGGGATATGCAGCTGGTTCAGATTCACCAGGATCGTTTTTAGGTTCAGCTCCTCTTGGAAATATGTCCAACTCTTACAACGAGAATAGGCACGAGCACTCATTCCAGTGGAACCCGAGTGCTGGATCAAACTGGTCTCCTCACCTTCAGCAGAATTCAGTTTCTGGTGCTAACAGCATACCTCAAATGCCTACTAGTTCCTTTGATCCTATCGTTCAGGAGCATCACTCTGTCATTCCACAGACCGCGCAACAGTCTAGCCCTAGTAATAATACTAGTGGGATTTTTTTGGGCAATCCATCATCTGGAAACAACATGCCATCTCTTCCAGACACTAGGCATTCAGAATCTTTACCTATGCCGGTTGCAGCCTTGAAACCAGAACAACTCGCACAGCTAGCATCGTCGCTTCTAGGTCAACAGAGGCAATCAGTAAGCACCCCAAACGTACCAGTGGGGGAGGATTCTAGTCAGTTAAACACGGGGAATCTATCTGAAAACCCGCACAGAACATCTCAGAGATATCCTTTACAGAATAACCAGGTGACCGGTGAGCTTCCAATGTCTCAGTTTGGTAAAGTGCAACAATTGCACCAAATTCAGCAAATATCAAATGTGCCTGCAGTACCACCTACAGTTCAAAGAGAGTTTCAGACTCAACAGATGCAGAGTAGTGGTACACAAGATGAAGCGGATTCGGACCCACAGAAACGCCTTCAAGCAACATTACAGTTGGCAGCTTCCCTCCTTCAGCAAATCCAACAAGGTAAAGGAACCTGACTAGTCGGTGCCTGATTCGTTTTCAATTGTAAGTCTCGTACTCTTAACTAGTGAGGGGTGGACTAGGGTTTATCGTTTAGAGAACCATATACTATACTGTGCCTAATTAGTGAGGTTATCAGCATCTACTTGCTGAATGTAAGTTTTCCTTCATAACTACTTGTTATACACACTTTTATTTGGACATAAATGATGAATGAGAATTTTTGTTAGTGTTTGTGTCTGTTTAAGAATCGTCCAATATACTTGATTCAGATTATAGGGGTTGCAGACCCTACATTTTGATGTTTTTGTGAATATAGTGTCAATAATACAGGAAGATTTGACAACAGAGTAGTACTGGAAATTCAAATTTCTCATTGCAATTATTGAATGCCCTTGAAGCTGGTGGCTCATTTACAAAAAAATATCGTAGTATAAATACATGATTTTGTACGTGTACAAAAAGAATATATCAAGTACTCTGCTGAAGCTGTTTTGCCCTTTACTACAACCTGGGATGAATATGCGACTATATTGACATGACCAAGATACTGTTTTGTTCAAAATTAAGGCAGCAGATTGGCACCTAAACATAAAAGTAGGTAGATGGATCTGTTGCATTTGTACTGTCCCTGCAAAGGATGGATCGAGCTTCGATTACAGAGCGAGGAGGCTCAAGATCTTTCTCTTGTAGGGCATTTCCTTGCAACCGCTGCATATGGGAAGCAAATGTGTCGTCCAATATCTACAATGCAATGCAAAACATACAAAATTAACACTAAACCAAAGCATCAGCTCGAAAGCAGTTCCATTTTTGATACACAAACTCTTATCCATAGGTATGATGTGAGAATATGGTCTTGAATTTACTCACCCCAAGAGCATAGTAAGATCCATTGTACCAAACCCGATTTTCCTTCCTGCCCTCGAGAAATTTCAGAACAACCTAGTAAAGGAAAGGAAATGTATCAGCATGAAGAACAATTCAAGTGAAATTGTCAAGTTAGGATCATTTTAAAGTATGAATTAAGTCTTAACCTGTCCCATCCTATCCCAGAATCCACGGCAGATTGCAATGAATATCTGACTTGTGAAGACCTCATGCACATTGGATATAGAGTCATTGAGCTGTGAACTCAACATCTGCATTCTCTCTCGAACCTCAGCTTCTCCATCTTCTTCCTTTATTTCCTCCAGAATCCTCTTCAGCCGTGTGCTTCTACTAGCTTGCATCTGAAACATAATAGTTTTCATTCACTTTCCAATCAATTCAACATTTCAAATGAACACAGGCTGAAGTGTTTGGCAACTCATTGGATATGCCATGCCTCAAATAATGACTGTTTAATGAGAAACATAACATAATTGACGAAGGACCTCAGAAAGTCAGAACTGCCTCAAAGAGTGATTTCGCAAACAGAAATGAATTTACATTATAGGTAGTAGAACTTACATTATTCACAAGCTTCCCTACAGTTGCTTGCAAGTAAGTTTTGTATTTTGTTCTCAAGAGAACGGTGATTCCATTCATCTGCTCCCCAAAGAGTGATTTCTTATCCCCAATGACTGGAAGATACGATGCCCAAGATTTCAAAATATCCTCCACTCTACAGTGCAGTACATCAAGAATTCTCTTGATGGTGTTCAGAAAAATTCCCAACTGCAGCAAAATTACGACAAGCAAGTATGTTGACATATATGTATCTTGACCAAATTAACTTCGTAAAAATTCACAAGTCAGGCTCAGGAAACCAATGGCTGGAAATAATAGTATGGATGTGGAGCACTCACTTGATTAGGGACAGAATAAACTGTTGTTGATTGCCTTCTTGTCAATTTCTGGACATGCATATTAAGTCTTTTTGGGATGCTATCTTTCAAAGGGGTCAGGATATCATTATATTGCTTCTCCATGGCTTTAATTATTGCTCTTTCCACATTTGCAACAGTCTTATAAAAGAGCAAGAATTCAGCTGTTAAGTGTCAGAATGGTAAATTCATGAGAGGGAGAGGGAGAGGGAGAGAGAGATAGAGAGAGTTATGATAGTTCTTACCGTTTCTAAAATTAGTGAATACTGAGGCCATCTATTGATGACGACTCCGTATTCAGTAAGATTATCTTTAATCTTTTCGTACATGTCCTCAGCAAATGGTGATGTGGAATGGTTAGTTGTCACTCCAGACCAAGGCACCTACAGGCCATCAGAATACGCACTCTGAATTTTGAGAGATAAATTAAATATATTTATCTCAATTCTACTTCAGTGACGAGAGAAAGTACCTTCTCTGCTTTGCAAAGATCAAGTAAGTTAAGTTCCATATCCTGTATCCACAACTTAATGTAGTCATGAAACAAATTCCTTGAGTCTACACCACCCTGCACTAGACTGAAGCATACAGAACAGTGTCAGAACTCAGAAGGAAAACATCAATTTCTACAGTAACATATTATAGCTCTACTTCAGAAATACAGGATAACTTCAGTTTATTCCACATACCTGATATTCCATAACCCGAGATCCCTCTCAAAGTCAGCAGTTGCTATTAAAAGGTCATTTACATGTGGGAGTGGACTAGATGGAGGCCATGCAGCAAGGAAGTCTCTCAATCTGTTACACAGCTCAGTGCTGTAAACAGCAGCTGCTATGTTTGACAAGTCAATTGAACTGGAAACAAAGGAATGTGTCAGGAGGAGATGGATAATATGATTTGAACTTAGTCTTGACATGTATCTGGTGAACCTGACACTCTGACATTATGTAACTAGTTGTCTATTTAGAAATTATACTATGCTTTTGTGGGGCGAAAATTATGGTGTGTTTTAGTAGCAAAGATCAGAGGCATAAGACTTGAACACTTAAAAAGAATATTTAGCTTGTAGAAATATAGTTGATTTAGATGCCAATACCTCGGGAGTACATCCTGGTTGTGGATCTTGATGTCTGCCTGAATTTCATTGCTTATATTTACACAAAGATTCTTCATCTTTAAATACGCTGTGGAGATGGTAATGTGGTCCATTAGGAACCCTTCAGAGTTGCCTGACACAAACTCATCCGTCTCTGCCATGTGTTTGCGACATCTTTTCTTTGCAGCTGTCTGTAAGAGTTTCGCAATATGTTTTATTTTGATTGATATATCAACACAAACTGCATAAGGAAACAAAAAACTGAACTTACCTGTAAATAGTTTTTCAGCATAGTCTGTGAATCTAGAGCAAGTATATCATGAAGGAGGGTAAAGACTTGGACAGCAGGAGCTAGAGCTGGTGCCACAGTCTCTCGCACGGGACCAAACAAATCCGCCAATCCTGAAGGAGAGTTTTCATCTAATGATTTGTAGTTCTCAAAGACATTTGCCAATAACCTCTCAATTTGCGTTTCACAATCTAATAATATACTTTTCTGCAAAAAAGAAAATTATGCAACTGTAACTGGTCAGAAAGAAATGATTGAGAAATTCTCTTGGGACAAAGTCAACCAACTACAAAACTGAGAAGTATGGGTCCTCTTTGAGAGGAGGCTTACCTCTTGTCTAGTCAAAGTTTTCTCACTCCTAGCCTTTCTTATGGGAACAAGTAATTCATGCACAAGCTCTAAGCAGTCTTTTGTAGGAGTTGCCACATTCATGACATGTGAAAGATATCTACAATGAAACTCAAAGTAAGCATAAATAAATAATTTTTAAAGGAAGGAAGCCTAATCTAAATTATAGGCGCAGGCTTGAAAAGGTATACAACTTTACATACCTCAGTGCAGTATATGAATCTGAAACTCCATAATAGTCCGCAAACTCAGTCAACAACCACTTCCAAGGTCCATGTAACCACAAGTTTCGAGAATGGAAGTGTTGTGCGCGCATACCAGCCTCCAATAATAAATCATAGGCTAGTGTTTCCACAACAGGCCCACTCTGTAATATACGAAAAAGCATTAATGAAAATTTGGAGATGCTCATTGTGACACATGACATGCATACTATAAAAGTGGAGCGCAATAATAACCTTTCCTTATTTTACTAATAAACTGAAGTAAAACCCTATGTTAGAATAAAAGGTTCTACACAGCTGGATATATTTTTCGAACCTTTATTTGATCCGTCTCATCACTCGTAACTGTGCTACCAATTGAAAGCTGGATCTTGCCTACACATTCTTGATCATCATGGTATATGAGCCACCATCGAATTCTATCACTCTGGATAGTTTGGGGAATCACATCGAATGATACGTGAATAGGGGAATGTTAGGATATTTAAAACTATAAATTAAATACCTAATACTACACAAAATTGAGAAATATGCATACCGGATTATCAGTCAAGGATGAGATCGGAATCGTCACTCGACCTTGAACAGATTTTTTGGCATCTTGGAGTTCTACCAGAAGAGCATCCGCTTGGCTCTCTGGGAAACTGAAATTACAATGACATTGTAAGATATTTGGCATATAACATAAGCTACTGAACATTAAGTTCCCTCCACTTGAGGACCCTACACTACATTTTTTTCCGGCATAGAAGTCAACAATATTGGAGACTGAACATTTATAAGTAAAATGTCAACTTTTTGTTGAGTTTACTACACAGTATAAACTTTAATGATTTTTCCTGTATTTTCTAGAAACTGGATAGCTGCAAGCCCTCCATATATGCAAACGAAGAGCCCCTCAATCATATACCACTGGCCTTAGTTGAAAAATATGTAGAAAACTCACAAGTCATGATACTCGCCACTTCCAGGGTGTAAGCAAATGGATGAGCCTGGTTCAACCTGAACATCTTCTGTGGCACTCTTCAGTTGACATATGCATGAAAGCGTCTCTGCAAATATGAAGAGACCAAGTTTAATCATCTACCAGAACCAGCGATGATGATTTAGATTTTTAGTCATTATAATATGTATGGGATAATATATAATTGATTCACATAAAATGGAAACAACCAGTCAACCCATCCAAGACCCAACCAATACATGCACATTACCATTTGACCTTTGAGATACAAATTTGCATTGATAAAGTTATAAAAAAGACCTACTAATAAAATCTCACGTATTTCTGTTGAGTACAATCTCAACTTTAAGCTTAAAACCAGTTGGATCATGACAATGTCTTTAAGCTTAAAACTAGATTTATCATTACACTGACAGGCAAACTACATATGTATTGTGAGAACAAACCTTCACATGTCATTGAAATTGAGGGCAGCTTAAGAGAATTTATGCCGGATTTAACCATTGACGAAACTTGACGGACGTACTCTGCCCCTACTTGAATATAAATTCCCCCTCGTTGCGAGTATGTACTCTTGAGTTTCCGCCTTGGTATTACTCGAAGTTTCTTCACTGTTATCACCAAACAATTACACCTTAGTTTAAAGTACACATAATTAACAGTTAAAAAAGAAGATTCAAATGGTTTTCAACTTTGATTTGTTTGGAGAGAGATGAGGATATAATCAGAATTATGATACATAAACAAATTCTTTTCCTCATTAATTATAACTATTATGGCATAATATCAAGATATGCAACACCATGTGTACCACCTTCAACAAAGAAAGAAGTCGATTACTGAACACAAACCAAAGTTACCTTATAGAGAGAGCCAGCAAATCAATTGGAATATGAAACTGCTCCAAGTGTATTTCTCTATACATTTAACTACTATTTGTTGTACCATTATGACCTTAAGACTTTACCTTCCACTCTAATCTTTCCAAGCACCTTCTTTGCCTTTGGAGGGCATGTTTGCTCCACACTCTTACTAGTCCTCCCCTCAACTGTTTGCACACCTCTTGGTTGCAACAAGAACTTGTGTAGTCTAAGAAACAGAACATGAAAGAGATCTCATTCAAACTAAGAACATGCTATGGAACTTAAAAGAACATTATAACTCATAAGTATCTTGATTTTATCATAATCATAGGAGAAGAAAGTACAAAGTAGCATACCCAAAGGCGTTGCGAAGAATCAGACACTCATCACGTAGAAACTCAGGTGCCTCTGTGCAGCCTCTTGCCCAAGCATTTAGACATAATCGAATGCATGCATCATAAGCCACTAGAGTCTTCCAGGCATATTGGCCACTGCAATACCATGAGAAGAAAGCCATTTTAGATTTTATAGTTCATGGATGTGTGTGCACATGAAATATTACTTCCTACAACACGGCATGCATGCACAACCGACTAAATGAAAACTCTTATCTGAAGTGGAAACTCCTCAAGTACATAAAAGACCGCCGCAAAAAATGGCCAATATAATGATCCAAGAACTTAGCTGACATATGCTTTTCACACAACTCTACCACTCGTTAAGTTCATGTAATGAATTAATAGGTGAGGACAAGAAATACAGCTTTTCTCCTAGTAGCAACATTTGCGGTAATCTTTGTAAATAGAGCAGTACAACAACTTCACTGCAATAGTTATAGAAATAAAGCAACCATTTGATTACTACCAGATAAGCTTAGACACTATTTGTACCTGGTGTTGTAGGAAGAATCATCCATTGGGTTGGTTTTCCAGTAAGAGATTTTTTCTTCTGCTACTTCCCGTGGGATGGTGACACTTGTTCTGTAAATAAATGTCATGAAACTTTACAATTTGTATGGGGAATATTGGAATAAAAAGACATACAAAGTGTCTTGGCAGTCAAATTCAAATCAATCAAACCTTTCAGTAGGTTCAGTCATTTCTGGAAATTGTGCTTTGCAATCTGCTAAACGTTCTTTACTCTGGTCAAAGTCTGCTAAGTTACTTGCTGTCCAGACCCCATTGTCGCTTTGTTCAATTTCCACTTCAGAAGCTATCAGCTGCTCATCTTCAACCTCTAAGCCCTCTCCTTCATGTCCAACATCAAAAATAGGAGGAGCACTCGGAGTTCCCAAGTCCACCGAATCTTTTAGTGTGCTCGGGCCACAACTTGGAGTACCCTGATCATTATCACAAATAACAAGATCAACACCAGTATAAATTCATAATTACAAAGATACTTATTTTGACATAAGCCCAAATTAAATCATTACAAAACTGAAAATGGGCATCAATTATTACTTGCAAATCTCGAAGAAGAACTCGTTCCCTGAGCCGAGTGCTGCCACCGGCAGGTGTTGAGTTTTTCTGCACACATTTCTTGATACCAAATTCACCATCTGTGTATCTCCTGAAATTGTCTGGAACTTCAATTCTGAGGCCCTCCTTCAGCAACCCTCTCGATATCCCTCCAGCACCGTTCAATCCCGTGCCCTTACAAGCATTGAAGCTTTTGCAGGCTTTAACCCCAAACATCTCCTCTTCGTCGTAGTTGTGCACAAAGGGTTTTTCCAAAAACTCAACATCTTTAGGGCCTAAAACCTCTTCCTCTGAGTAGCTGTCGTCCACTCCATAATGAACTGAAGCTACACTCTCGTCATCTCCATAGTCATCGTCTTCGTCCCCGTCGTCGTCCAGGCACGGAGCCACCAAGCTATGAGTTCCCAGCAAACCAGAATGGAATTTCAGTGGAGGCAAAACATTGGAGGAGTGGTAGGAGAGAGGAGATTTTGGAAACGAGTCACATGAAAATTTCTCCGTCAACGGAGACCGGACCTGTGGCTCTTCTACCTCCGATCCCTGAAGATTTAGGTACGAATTCAAAATTCATCAAACACAGAAATTTTTTCTAAAATCGAACCCAGATCGGTGTTTGTCCTTAAAAATATACTGATACCGTGCTCAATTTCTGAGATTATACAAGGAAAAATTATTGGTGGTAAATACCTGCTTGATCCAGTTTATGGCGCTGTCGTCCAATCCCTCGGTGAACATTCTGTACAAGTTTTGCAGAGAAATGTGCGTTGAAAACAGTTAGCAACCAAAAAAGAGAAAATTGTGTTGAGAACAGTAAGCAACAAAAAACAAAAAATAATGAGTCGAAAACCGAAGAAGAAGAAGAAATGGGGAGCGTTGCAGGAGCTAACGGCTAGTTTGACATGCTTGTATTTGAATGCCGACCTTGCTTTACACCTAATAAATTGTTTATTTTATTTACAGTATTTATTTTTAGAGCTAGGCAGCATTTTGGTTCCGCTTACATGTGTAGCTCAATTCATATTTTTATGCATATATAATAAAAAATGCACATCTCTAATCATGATTATAATAAATATCTTATTCAAATGAGTCTATATATCAATGAGATTGAATTATTAGACTAATTGAGTTTCGACGTCGCGCTTGTAAAGGCTAGTGTTTCTTACACCCTAAAAAAGTGTCACCATGTTAGTTGTTAGCTCTCTTTAACTCATAAATTTTACCTCATACTGTCAGCAAGAAGTTCGAACATGATATTTCAAAGAAAATCCAAATTGCATTTTGTGGTTGGTTGTAAATCCTTAATTTTAAGTAGGTCATCACTTAGTGGATAGACTAGTGAAGGTCCAAAGGCACTTGGTTCTTTTGTTGTGAGTACTTGGTTTTCTAGCCTTACATTTTTGTTAAATGGTGTGATTTTATTTTTTTATCAGTCGAGCTACATAACAAAAGTAGTTCTCAGGAATCACTCCGGTCTTGTGGTGGATGGCGGTAGATCGAGCTGGCCGGGTGATGGTGACTCCAGCTTGATTGAGGCACTTACTATTAGAGCTGCTATTTCATGGGCTCTTGATCGGGGTTGGGATAATGCTATTATTGAGTCTGATTCTCAGATTGTGATTTGTGTTGTCCAGACTGAAGGGAAGGCTACTAGTGTCTTTAATTAGTCTTGATTATTATGGATATAACTTTTTTAGCTAGAAGGTTTAGTTATATCTCTTTTAATTTTGTAAACCGGACTGCGAACCGTGTGACCCATGCATTAGTTAGGTCCTCGTCTTTCATATATGGTGTAATTGGGTGGATTGGCTCACAATCGCCAGAGTTATTTCGGCTATGTTAGTTGATGATTTGAATTAATAAAAAAGCTTTTTTACGACAAAAAGAAGAAGAAGAAAACATCTTTTTCCATTTTTAACACAAATAACTCACCTCATACCGTCAACGGAAAGATTCAAACTCAAGAATCCAAAACGCTTTAATCACCTGGCCCAACCTACTTTGATCTTAGTCTTACATAGTCTCCACATATTGAACTAGATCTTAGCCTTACATAGTCTCCATACATTGAACTAGAGCTTACTCGACCAATCCATGTTGAGTCATGCGAGCGTTTTATATTCTATGAGGTTTTGTTATGTTTATCAAATTCAAAAACTACCAGAAAGTTGATGCCATAACTCCATTCCAACTAAGAACAAAAACCATATGCAGAAAGAAACTCTGCTAAATATTTAGACTTCAGAAGATGTAAACAAATACACAACTTCATATATATTCAGTTCACCAAACTAAAGCAGTAAAAAAATAACACAAAAGAACAAATTAAAATGTTAAAAACAAAACTTGACAAGTTTATGTAAAAACAGGAGTAAGCAAATCAAGTTGGGAGAAATGTAGTGTGTGATCTAAACCATTGATTATCACTTATATGGTAAGAAATATATAAATGATTGATGTCGATCACAGGGTGAGAAAGGGTAGAGAATTAGAAGAATTCTAAAGGAAGAGAGACAAATAGAGCGAGAAACAAACAAATTGGGGTGTGCAAAATTAGACAAGCAAGCAAATAACAATGGGGACACTGAGAAACAGAACCCTTATCTTATTTAATTCACATGGTACATAATGCTTGAAGGTTTTTAATGGGAGGTTGATTTTCTGATGTTAATGCATGTCC
>JAYMTH010000685.1:0-18735 GCA_036897465.1 Pelargonium australe
CCCATTTCCAAAATGAAAATATTGGTTTTCTTTTGTCATATTTTTTTTTTTTTTTTTTCAATAGCAATCATAATAATTATGCCCAAAATTGACCATTTTTGAAGGGTCTATATAAGTTTTTATTTTCTTCTTAGAAGCTTCAATTCACTACTGATCTTTATCCATCCAAGTCAAATTATGAGTCCTTGAAAAGTTGCACCCACAAAAATGAGCCCTTTTCTAATTAAATTATTTTCACAAGTGCTCAAGGCACTATAATAAGATATGTATAATATTTTTTTTTTTTTGGGATGATGAAGAGTTTGAGCATGAACCATCCAAAAGACAAAACCATATGGAATTAGGTTAGTGGGAGTTGAAAGTAATGGCCATGTGTACATAAAATTAGACAACAACTTGGTTTTTGATTGACTATTTTTTCTTTTAAAATGTCAATGTTATGAGTATATAGTAACCTTGAGAAAGTCAATGTGATGAAAGTAAATACTATTTGGTTGTGCATGGAATAAGGTTTGATCATGGAGATTTTTGTAGTTGAGTGAATTTGAAGCAAATACATTGAATCCACAAGACTTGTGTGTGTCAATCTTGAAATTTAGTAAGGTGGGTTGTTAAAAATTCGAAACAAATATATAGTGTAAAAGGATTTTGTATTACAATTATTTATTGGATGGAGAATTATCTATCTATTATAGTCAGTTGTTATCAATAATTTAAATGTATCAACTAATTCGATGAAGACCTACACTAATTCAAATCCTTATAGCCATGAAGTATGTAATCAAATTGAGTAAAACTAAACAATTAATTTTCATTTTTGAAGTTTATTATTATTATTTAAACTAATCAAATATAACCTACAAACATTAAATTATCTAGTTGAATGAAATGTTAAAATACACAATCATGAAATGTCTAAATCACAATAATTACCTCAATTATATACAATTTGTGGTGCAAATGAGTTTAGTGAATAAAATACACCAAAATATTCATTACCCATTATTGTGGGCATTTTTATGGATTTTAAACAGTACCATTTTAGATTGTGATATTATTCAGTTACATGTCTATTTAATTTTAAATTTTTTTTAATGAAAATGACACTTTTTATTTTTATATAATTATAATTACACTACTGTATCTTAGTTGACTGAATAGAGACTATCATGTCAAAGTGAGTAACCTCAACCTGCCACTCAGATCATGAAAGAGATGGCTCAAGTTTGACTTTGACCAGGTGAATTGCTATAATTAACAATCTTCTTTGAATTTTATCAAATAGTAAATTTTTGTGTTGGGGTCATTTTATTTTCTGATAAGCAACGAGACAACATACCAGTAAAGGTATGCTCACATCGCCAGCAAAGAGGCTCAAATCTGAGACGGTAAAGAAAGTCCAAAGTGCATTAACCGTTTGACCCAACACGTCTTGATTATTGGGTCATTCTATTACTTATCAAACACTACAATATTTTCCAAAATATCTTTATTTTTGTGTTTATTTTATTTATTTAAAATGAGAGCCAAAAAGTGCAAGTTATTTTATGAGTTCTTCACTTGTTTCCATTACATTTTTCCTAATTAATTATGATACCTTTTATCCCTTTTGTGATTTTTAATATTTACCACTTTAATCAATATCTTTGTGTTCTTGAGGAACTAAATAATTGCAAAAGAAAGAAGAAAGTTGTTGGTGTTTATGATAAATTCCATGGATATTCTCTTCCACCATATAAATTCAGTGTTCAACTCATTAATCAAAAGAAAATATTGTTATTGGTTTTCAATTGTAGCTCCCAATAAACAAGTGTTTTCTCAAAGAGATTTTGAGTAAAATTTTAGATAATTTTTTATTTTTTTGAGAATTTATTTCTATAAACATTTTATATAATTCGAGTTCTTATACGTCACATCGGTAACTTTTTCGTTGACACGTCAGCAAGGGACTCGAAATAAAAGAGCAGTCAGAATTGGCTCTAAAATAGAAACAAATTTACTCTTCTCATATTATATATATTTAGTCCCATCATGAAGCTTTCGGATTCTGTAAAAACCTAAAGGACAAATATAAATCCACAAATCCAAGTATTCAACATCCAGTAGAGAAGGAAAAAGAAAAAAAAAAAACTACATCTAAAACAACAAAAACTACTGAACTCTGCTTAGTTTTGAAACAGTTGATGAATTTAGGACTTACCGATCTCCGGCGAGAAAGGACAGCTTCCGAGGGAAACTTTCAGGGATGCCCTATATTCCCGAGCACGGGATGGTGAGCGGATGATGGCAGTTGTGTGCGTACCTATTTTCAGTTTTCAATCATCGGAGGCTTTGGGGGAGTTTTCGGGTGTTTTCAGGGTGGTCGTCGTTTGGGTTTTTCCTTTGTGGGCAGTGACAGCTCCGCGAAACTCTTCGACTATGGAAGCGTCTCGGAACTTGAGAGCAAATGTGGAGAGACTGTCCTTCCCTTCACCGGCGCTGTTCATGCAAGCGAATGTGATGCCTCGTTTTTCCATGTTCGTGAGCTTCATGTCCGGGTAAAGACTCGCATTCAGGATCAGTCTGTAGTTTCCACGAGCTCTCATGACGAGTCTGGCTTTTTCGGTCCCAGATGTAGTGACGTTGACCTTTAGTTCTCCTTTGCCTCGCTCCTTCCACGAGGAATCGCTGAATTCAAACAGCACTGAATCGGCGGTGAACACTGCTTTCTCGTTCTCTTCCCCGGTCTCTACAGGAACCTCCTGGAGGGGCGGGACAGTGGTTCCCTCGGTCTTAGAAGAAACAGAAGACCCGGATGTCCCAAAAAGAGAAGTGTTGTTCCCGTTATTAGAGAGACCGAAACTGAAGGAAGATCCATCGGTTTTTGCTCCAAAGAGAGAACTTGAACTACCACTTAGAGCAGACCCGTCTTTAGAGATTGTCCCAAAGGAGAACGTGGAACTAGAAAAGCCGGTTCCAGTAAGACCTGTGAAGGCGTTTTGGCTACTTGATAGCTGTTTGAATGAATTCACAGGAGTACTTGTAGTGACTGAATCCGCATTTTCACTTTTACTATTGTCCTTATCATCTTTCTCTTTCTCATCTTCTCCCGCAGCTTGCTTGCCATCTACCTCGGGTTTGGCTGCCTCACCAACATCACTCTCCTTCTCCACAGCATCCTCAGGTTTAGCTGACTCACCGGCATCCTCCTTATCTGCAGCGGATTCGACCTCTTCCTCATTAACTTTACTTTCCGATTGCTTCTCCAGCTCGTCTTTACCCTTTTCTGTTTCCTTATTGGCGTCGCTTTTTATGTTTCCATCCTCAGGAGCTGGTTTCTCAACTGCAGGTTGAGCTTCGGCTTTACCTTCAATCGTGGTCACATTGGACTTAGTTGGAGGAACCAACTGGATCCCGGCAAAAGGATTCGAAGAGGGGGCTGATGCTGTTTGACTCCGGCGCACTTTGACAATTCTTCGCCCTGCTAGCACATCTTCACTGGCCCTCTTGAAAGTTCCAGTCTCTTGTTCGGGGGAATCTTCCTCGTCATCAAGACCAGGGTTGTCTCGAGAAAGTTCCCTTCCAGCTGCCCTTTTCTTAGAACTTGGAAGGGCATTTTCTGCATCTCCCATGGGTAATAGAATCGGCAAAAGAACCTCAAAAACTTGGGTAGATTTCTGCAAATCATCAGAACATATTACCTATTAATTATAAAATAAACTCGTATGTAAATACCAATCCCTAAATGAATATCATACCCTAAAATAGAGCTGGCAATTCGGGTTTCAGGGTGAAAAGGCCTAACCCGAATCTGACACTGCAAGGCCAAGAGGTGCAAGTTTAGGGTTTTACATATAAAATGTATGGGTTCATGAAGATTTTGCCAGACTAAAAAATTATCAGGTCTTTCATGTGGAAGACAGTTTTATGTTTGCTCGAATATAATTCTACACTAAGGTGAATGCAAAATTTAATGTTTCAAACCCCAACCCTTGCTTCACTCTGTCCGCACAAACAAAATTTTAGCATTTTACCATAAATCCACTGTCTTAGGGTAATTTTAGTAGATATGGCACTACATGAAAACCAGCAACCATAACACAATGGCTTATGTGAATCAGCTTTTCGGAGCTCAACACACATCGTTAACCCACATAACCACTAGAAGAACAAAAATCATTTTAGAACAAAAAATTACCATCCTTGCATAAAGCAGTCAGGTGAAACAAGTCAGAATTTAAACACAACACAACCACAGCAAGCGACAATGCCCTGACCACATGTTGAAACCATAACATGGAATGCACTAATCTGAACACAGCTTTGCTAACTAGAGACAAGACCATTAGGCAATCTAAACACATGACTGCAAGGTCAACACTAATACACATAATGTGAACTACATATTAATTACAAGTATTTGATAACATCATCAGACTCATAATACTCAAAACACTAATAAACAAAATGCTCCACCTAAATATTCAAAACATCACAAAGTAACAAGAAAATCAACTTCTTCTCTTTTCCATGGATTCAGCCTCTAACACATAATCCTGATCTCAAATGAAGCAAACAGTTCAGTGTCCTATCAATCTGAATTTAAGCTACTCAAATCTAAATTCAATTTTGGTTTCTATAAACAAAATTATCCACCTGAAACCTAAATATTCAAAACTACACAAAGTAACAGGAAAATCAACTTATTTTTCTCATAAATTAATCCTCTAACACCAAATCCTGATCTCAAATGATGCAAACACCACAAAATATTCTCATTTCCGTTCTCCTCCCTCATTCTCAGGAACCAAACAGAATGTTGAACATCAAAACTAAACCCTAATTACTCAAATTCACAGCCACAGCCTCAAGATTAGCATCAGAATA
The DNA here is from genome assembly GCA_036897465.1 of Pelargonium australe. NCBI lineage: Eukaryota > Viridiplantae > Streptophyta > Magnoliopsida > Geraniales > Geraniaceae > Pelargonium > Pelargonium australe. The sequence continues at coordinate 4,867 of JAYMTH010000685.1, forward strand.
GAACAAATTCACAATATTACAACCATTCAGACACAAAACAATAGGTATTCATCCTCTAACACCAAATACTGATCTCAAATGAGGCAAACATCACCAAATTTTCTCGTTACCATTCTCCTAAGTCCTACCTCTTACTCATGAACCAAACAGAAAATCTAACACCAAAACTGAACCCTAACTACTCAAATTCCTAGCTACTACCTCATAATCAGGATCAGAACACAAGAAATCCACAATATTATAACCATTCAAACACATAAATAACCACACAAAAATGCAGCAACTGAAAATTAAACTTCAAAATATAATAATTACATTGAAAGAGAGCAATGGATATGCATCCCCTTAACACCAAATCCTGATCTCAAATGAAGCAAATACCACAATTTTCTCGTTCCCATTCTCCTCCCTCTTTCCCAGGAGCCAAACAGAAAGTCTAACATCAAAACTAAACCCTAATTACTCCAATTCGCAGCTACAACCTCACAATCAGCATCGAAACACAAAAAATAAACAATATTACAACCATTCAGACACAAATAACCACACAAAAATGCAGCAACTGAAAATTGAGCTAAGAAAAAACAAAAATTACATTGAAAGAGAACAATGAAAACACAGATTCGGCGCAAACGAAGCGAGATTGGATTCGAACATACCTGAAGATGAAGCGGAGCTGCAGAGGTTAAACCCTAGAGAGAGAAAGAGAAGCTTTGTAGAGAGAGAAAATGAGAGAGATCCGAAGATAAGGAGAAATGAAGGGTTTTTTTTATTTTGAATTTTAAAATGTTTAATTCTAATGATTTTGGGTTATTATTTAAACAATTAAATTTTTGAAAGTGACGGTCAGATCTGACCTGGAGATTTTAGGGAATTTCATGCCCCGACAGAAGGTATTTTTGACACGTGCTGAAATTTTTAGTGGGTTGTGACGCATTCGAGTTGGGCCGTTCAATATTGGGCCAAAAGCCCAATAACTAGTACCTGCCTACGTGGCATTATGAGTCGAGACAAAAAAAATATTCACGAATTCTTATTTGAATTTCTTGTTGACACTGAGTCAATGACGAGTCACACTAAAATTGATGAAAATTAGCTCATATGAATTAGTGTTTCTTTTTATGTCGGCTTGTTTGAACTCGCGGCCTGCGTTGTTTCAACCTGCATGCGAGAACTAGCAATTCAAGTTCTCGATGGATTTGTTCAGGTTTAACTCGAGAATACAACCAGCGTAAGGTGTGGGTTATATAGATATTGTGCATACTTTTCCCGCGTAAACTTAACTGAAACTTACAACTCTAATATGTAATACAACGGGGGTATACTTGGGTCTGTTGGTAGGTCTAAATAGGTCGGGATAAAAATGAACGAGTTTTAATCAAATTACATTCGTCAGCTCAAAAGTGCTCCGCCACTTGGGCCGAGTAACCAATCCTCAAATACACTTCCCTAACCATCAAAAATTCCCTTCAATTGTGTCCTAATATACACACATTCAATAAGACTTTGCTAAACCAATGAGAAAATATCATCTCACAATTTAGCACTCCACCCGTTTCAATGATTTTCTAGGCTGAAAGAGCCCATCTGAATCCATTCAAACAAATTAACACAATATAGATACAAAAGAGACCAATTCAGACTAGTACAAAATCCATAGCTCATCTTATTTCTATTATAAATGTCTTGCTAAGAGAAAAAAAATAGTGTTACGAATCATGAAGAAACAGTTACAATGTAAATTTAAGGAAATCCCGAGATTGAAAATTGAGCGGTAGCATTTATCTATAATATGAAGAGAGAAAACGTCCCTAATTGGGTAAAATCACTAGCCCGAACTTTCCTACATTCACAATGGCACAAGAAGAATACTTGAAAGGATCGGTGTAAAGGCCTCGAAAGAATATATGCTAAAACGTAAAATTACAAGAGTTTGAACTCGACAAACTTGTTTTTATACTATGTGCCCCTTGTAAAACTCAATCCATTATATAGCCACACCAAGTGGAACACAGAGACAATCAGTCCTTTACAAGTCTCCTTTCTGGCCTCCGGCAAGAAACCTGGTCAGAGCATGACGAAAGAAGTGAGAGACGAAGTGTTATAACATTTTACATGCACACAAATTATCCACATCATCAATACGGGGATAAGATAATATAGAATATGTGATTTTGTTCACAATACTAAAAACGTGCAGGGGAAAACACCTAACCCAAACCTAGCCTACAAGAGGCAAGTGTGACTTGCAGGTTGAATCAGGTTTGACACAAAATGCTCGACTGTGCATGGGTTTTGCCCAACCCAAACCCACAAATATGAGTCGGATTTTGGGCGGTTCGGGTCCAAGTTACCAGCTCTACCATAATGGTCCCTCAATTATTGAAAACCATCCAAATTGGTCCCCCAAATGTAACTTCTGTTAGTTTGTATGTCAATTTGCAGACTGAATTGAAAAAGAAACAAAGATTGAAACTGGTATCTAATGTGTGTAAACGTAGGGGACTACTTTGGTCGGCTTTCAATAGTTAGTGAACAATTTTAACTTAAAATTAGTTTATGGACCAATTTGGTCGGGTCCTTATAATCCAGGGACCATATTGGTAGTTTATCCTATTGATTTTGTCCTACCAAATATCTTGAAGATAGTAGCAGTTTGGTAAGTTCAAATTTTAACAATTACATGACTGCATGTTCAGTCAATTGGCGTTGAATAGCCCACACCCACTGTATCTAATTTTTGGCAGCTCATAAATAGCTAAAAACAGCCAATATCCCATTTAACAATATGTCAGAAACTATAATACAGATTGTCAATTCAATGATTGAAAGAACCAAAGAGATTTTGCAACAAAATACAGACTCGTGCACAGTTGAAATATAGCAATTGAACTGAAGGGTGGTTTCTCACCTTTTAGTAGCGGATTTATACAGCTAGAACCAACTGTCTTCAAAGGACCTAGTGATGTGGTGTAATAACTGCCAGCAGAAAAGAGGAAAGAAGAGTAAGAACCAAAGCATCATAAACAATATGGGCATCTGAGGAAATACAATATGAATCAAGCTGCTAAAACTCAAACGAAATTGAACGCTAATGCTTCAATGACTCAAGGAATGAATCTATGCTAATAGATGTGGCACAACATATCCAGAAAATAACTGGACAGAAATGAAAAAAAAAAAAAAAGATGTTCCCATATACTTTTTTCATCACGTATCAAATACGACCACGAAATGATAAGAAATGTACAAAAGTATGCCGTTTTGAGCAAACATAAATCGGGAAGTAATAGACTGAAATAAATTAGTGACAACGAGTATATACCAAAAATCAGTGTACAGTAACGAAATGAGCTTTGAACCAGAAGTAAAATGATACTCCCACTGTCCCAAAAATGAGTGTATTTTCTCATTTTTGCAAAACATTTAGAATAAGTTAGGGTTGGACTTTTACCCTTGTACCCCTATGTCTTGTTGTAACAAACTCAAGGGATTCTAAATAACTACTGTAAGAGATATTGATGGTAATTCATTCATAACTAACTAACCAAATGGGAAAGAGGAGACTCGTTTTGAGAGAGAGCAATAACTAAATATAATGATAGATATGAAAAAAAAAAATAATGCAAAATCAGAATTGTTAGTGGTGTCAGTCCTAAGCTAACATCGATTGGTTAAAACGGCAATTAGAAATGGCAATTTAGAATCAATTAATCACCAGAGACAAAATTTGGATTTTCACACTGGCCCAACCAATTGCTTTTAGGCCGATGGGGTTCCTTCGTTATTCGTACCCCACTCTTCTTCAGCGTCGTTACCATTAACGAGTACAGCGCCATCCGTAGAATCAGCGTCCACCACGACAGCCTCCTCTTGACTGCCTTCTTCTCCGTTGTGTTCCTCTTCGGGTTGCATTCCATCAGTTTCCATGACCTGATGCCAGGAAAATATGTAGAAAATAAATATAACATAAGTAAGCCAATTTGCAAAACATATACGTGAAAAACTATAATTAGGGCTGCAATTTGGGTGATGACTGACCAAATACAAATTTTAGCAGGTTTGGGCTCAAACTTATTCCTGATTGTGTTGGCTAACCCAACCTGTTTAGTTAACCGTGTCGTGTTTTTGTCACACCCACTTGATCCGCCAAACCCATTAGATTAAGCGGGTTGTGTAGCATATTAAATAACCCGCCCATTTAAGGATAAAATTGTGATTTTATGAACATGTCGTGTAAAAAAATCACTAATAAATTAAACAGGTCAGTATACAGGTTGAGATGGTTCAATCCGAGCCCATTTATTTAAACATGTCGAGTCGTGTGATTTTGAACACAATTATTTATTGGTCGTGCCGTGTTGTGTAACTCAACTGTGGGTTGTATTCAAATTTACCCATTTAACATAATAAAAAACTTTCAACACAGCACAAACACGGTCTGCGAACATGAATTGCCACCCCTAACTATAATTGAGGTCCAAGAAATTAGCGGGCCGAATAAATACCTCATGATAGTCTCCATTTTCAAGTTGCTCCTCTTCCTCTACATGCATATTTCTGAAGGCCTCCACAAGGGTCATGTGTGCTTTATCGGCATGGCTCACATATTCCTCTGCGGGGGGGAGAACTCCCCTGCAAAACAATTAATAAAACCCATTACATCTAAATGTGCTAAAATGCAAATTTAGAAGACATGTATAGAGCAGAAAAGGTCAAATATGTGTGTTAAGAGAGAGTGGGGCCCAAACCGATACCTTGTCTCTGCAGCTTTAGATTCAACCGAAAGAGAAACTTGCCAATCTTCAAACAAATTAGGATAATCTTCAGGATCGGCCAAGGACTCAGCAGCTTTTGGATTAACCTGAAGATAACAGTCAACGTAGAATATTATAGAACATTAAAACATATTCATGCAGGAATATATCATATATATGTGTGTGGGGGTGTGGGTGTGTGTGTATACTTATTTCCACCATTCCAACAGACATCTATGGATGAAACTTCAAACAAAATTCAATACTTGCCAGCTTTATGCCAAGAGAATAGAAATTCCGCATATACTTTCTTCAACACATGAGACAATATCCTCAGCATTAAAATAGTTCAAATGTAAAACTTGTACATATCCTTTCAATTCTAACACCAAAGTTCCACTTCGTTAAACACTGTACAGGCAGACTAGAGAATTGAACTAGTCTCCTTAAAATATGGAGGCAGTCGTGTGAGCACTTTCCATTTCAACTCAAAAAGTTAAATATTTTGCTCGATTTCTTCAATAATGCAAAATCGAATAACCTAAAGGATTGTCACAAATGTACATTGGCTGGGTAGTGTTTCACTATGATCTATAGAAAAACGAGGATGTGTCAATGTGTCATCAGAATTTTTCGCTTGCATTATTTATTTATCTATCTATTTTAACTATTATTACCAATAAGATAATAACCTGTGTAATGAGTTCCTCAAAATTCAAATGGAAGACAAATATTTGGGCACATCACCACCATCATAATTTATAATATAAATCATACCAAATACAACATCAAAGGTCAGAAATGAATAATGACAAGTTACCTTAATGAGGTCCTTTCTCCAAATTGAAACTATCTCAGACACCTTGCTAGGAAGATAAGACCGTGCCATTAAAGCAGCCTCAGGTATCCGATTGCTGCAAAAGAATGCTTTCAATACCCACAACTGCACAAAATATAATTCTTAAAGTAAATAAAAAAATGGAATACCTATCCACCAACAGCTGGAGGCACTCTTCCAATTTACCCAACATGAACAAGCAAAGGAATGCAACATTGTTCTTTCCTTGGTCTTTAGCAAGAGATGCGAGATTTGAAATTCCTTCTGCATCCCCTAAAGATGAATACAGAAGTAACAAACCACTCAAGTCGGATGCATTCTTCAAACAATCCTCAGCCATGTCCAACTGTAATTATACAAATCGGAATGATGAGAAAAAAGCAATAAAAATATGCAAAGTAAACGTATGCGAGCACACTAAAAACTCAAAATCCACATTAGAAAAATGAACTGCACAGCATCCTGAGAACATTATTCACATCATCCAAGCAATTTGGTGACTAGTGACAATTTTGTAGGTATAGTTCAAATCTGGAAAAAAGGGTAAATAAAGCAATTGGAAGTGCCATTCTTTATTCAGATTGAAGAATACATATATATGATACAGACCTTTCCGGTGGACATGGCTAATTCTCCCAATTGCTTCCATTTAGTCTCGCTCTGCACTTCTACGGCGATTTCCTTCAAACAAACATACAAAAAGGAATCTTAATCTTTAGTCATACAAAAATATTTTAACAGAACATAACATTTTTCCCAACGGGAGATTGAAAAAGAAATTAATTAATTAAGGAGGAATTTAGAAGGAGAAAGAAAGAGGGTCAAGTATTCAAGTAAGGTAATTGAAATACATTAATGTAACCCCCTAACTAATAAAAAACCACCGGATTACCTTTGCAATCTCTAATCTTCCAAGCTGTATGGCTAGCTCAAATCTGTAGTCAGGGTCTGTAGCTACTTCCAGAGCATCCTCAATCATTCCTCGTGATTCCAGGAAACGAGCCACACTAGCAAATAAAGCCAATAATTCATTTGCAAGAAAGGTTCACTTTGAAAACAAAACTTCTCAGCTTATCTAAATGAAACATGTTATATCACTTTAGAAGAACTGTCAGAATAAGAGCCCTCAATCTCATGCCAAACATTGCTAGCCATATACACAGCCAACATTAAATTACTGGATAATTGAAGATGTATATACAATTGAAAAACATCATACTATGTAGGATTTTTGAGTCAAATCTACATGAGGAATGTATGAATATTGACCCTCAGAGCCTAGATGAAAGACAATCATATAAAGTACAAAATACATCACTCAATGGAAGCAGGAGCATTCAAGATATATTATATGTACCTATTGTGGTGCTCCTTAGGAATTGTAGGCAAGACTTCACTGGCTCTATCTAAATCTCCACGCATTACAAGAGTCTTGTACTCAATCAAGCTGAGAAGTAATGTGTATCCAATAACACTGCACAATAAAAGAATCCAAACAAACAAAGCTTAGCAATGGAGATATTAGCCAGACACAAAAGAACAACTACCAAAACTTCACTTACTTGAATTCTTTATCTATTAGATACACTCGGCTTTGACTAGCAAGATACCCAAGCAAGTACATTGGTCGGTCCAAATGGAACATTGTGGTTACCTAAAATCATAATGTTAATAAAATCCATCAGCTACGTGAAAACAAACAACCAAAACATACAGATGAAGGTTCAATCATATAGCCTACCTCACCACCAACACAATAGTTCAGCCTCCATGAGGAGTTATTGTAAATGAAACAATCCCCAACCCATAAACCAGTCCTGACACGTTCATTGGTTTCATGGAGAAGCTCAAAAGCATCCTCTACACCTTGTTCATCCACTGGTCTTCCACTATCCAAATAAGAAGAAACTACGTCGCGCTGCAAATTTAAAATCAAATTCAAATATACAAGATATTCCACCAAATAATGCATAATTGAATTGACCAACCACGTGAAGGAAAACAAAAAAAAAAAAAAATTGTAAAAGGAAAGTCTGATGACAACTCTTACGTTGTATTTCAGGATGTAGAATGATGTATCACTAGCAATTGCAACTAGATCACCACTATCAGCCCAATAGAGGTTCTGTAATGTCCAAAAAATAATTAGGTAAATAAATTTATGGAATATGGAAAATCATGTAGATGAAATATATTAAAATGATAATCAAAAGAGCTACTTGAAGAGAGTGCTTACTTTCACATTAACATCAATACGGCGGATCATCCTGCATTCAGCCCAGTCATAAAAACAAATAAAATCGTTTGAGCACATTGCCAATAAAGTTCCACCATATATACGCTCAGCTGAAAAGGTTGGTCGTACACTCTTCTTTTCCTGAAACATACGAACTCTGTCAAAATCCCAGTGGCTTCCAGCATCTCTTCCAGCATATAAACCATTATAAAAAATAATAATGAAAATTGAAAACACAAACCTGGAAATTTTTACTGAAAATTTTAAGCTTTGATGTGCTTTCTCTAACAGCATATTCTCCATCCGAGGACCAGACAAATTCTAGTGCTGAGCCAAATGACCTATTTCTCCATGCCAGGGCCGTATATATAATGTACTCACCATCTCCACATACAACAACAAACCTCCCATTGGGGTTGTGCTTTAGGCTCTGGAAAAAATGTAAATGACTAGTCAGCAATACATAAATAAATAACAGAAAACAAATAAAGGTGCATCACTTTCTTTTAAATTTTATAAACAAGGTCATGTAAAAGAATTGGTATTCCTTAAAAATTACTGGGATGTAGACAGGTATCCATATAGGTAGACTTCTAAAGATCATGTCTGAGTTACCATGATATGCATCACTTTCTTTTAAATCTTATAAACAAAGTCGTGTAAAACCAATGGTATTCCTTAAAAATTACTAGGATTGTAGACAGGTGTCCATATAGGTAGACTTCCAAAGAGCATGTCTGAGAGTTACCATGATATGTGTGTTCTACTGACAAGTAAAATAGCTACTTCACAACATAAACAATATAATATAAAGATAGCGCAAGATGCAACTCACTTGTGGGTAAAGATCACATGTTCCCAACTCCTTCACAGCTAAAGGCAATCTTTCTCCGTCAGTAACCTAATAACAGCAAGAAGCAAAAGTTTATGTTTCACCCTCAGAAATAAATGAATAACTTGGGAAGTTCACAACAGTCACGACAGTTGAGTTTCAAACCTCATAATCAGCCCCCACACTCTTAATGTTCACAGTTTGAATTTCATTATGCTTGGCCCATATGATTTTTCCACTGTTATCCATACTAGCTACAGGTACTTCTCGGCCAATTTTTACCATAATGGTTCCTTCATCATAACCAATCACAACACTATACAAAAAGATACAATAGTCAACGTAATAAGAATCATAGCAAACGAGAAAAAATACATAAGCAAACAATTTAACAAGTAAACAAGGCCGTGATTTTAAGGAAGTTGAGAAGATGATTTTGAACCAGCCTTGACGAAAAGAACAAATAATAATTGTTGGCAGGGGGTAGCACTTACCGGCGTGAGCTTTTCATGTAGCCAATAGCCCAAACTCTTTCCAGACCATAGTTTAATGTGTTCTCAAGCCTGTATGCCAGTAATACTCATTTAGATATTTGACAATTCAGAAACAAAACTCAATACAATTATAGTAGAACTTTAGATAGAAATGAAGAACTAAAATGTCAAATAATACAGGCCTAGAACACAAAAGTTAAATTTGAGGGCAACAAGTAATGAAGCAACTTAACCCAAATATAGCATTTATATATATATACAGGCTCTGATTTAAGCTTCAATTTTTGTCCCAATCGAGGATCTACTGTAATCTTTTGACCACCATTACTCCAATGTATGTCAACTTTTAATAACATTCAACCAAATGGATTTTCTGAAAATTAAACCTCATTATATTCTAAGACTGCATACAAGTAGCAAATACACTTCTTTGACTGATTTAACTAAACAACAATCTATCGCAAACTTATAAGAAATAGATAAGGATAAGTGATTCATCATTTTTTTTTAAAAAAAAAAAAACATAAAACACATCAAATTAAACAAATTAAAATTGAAGTTCTCTTAGTTACAAGCAAAAAAAAATATGTTGTCAAACCATTGACAGCATAAGTTCAAATTAAACAAACAACCCAAGTCATTACAATCCTAAATTTTTTATTATAAATGATAAGATAGGTTTCTTATGTCTGTGCCCAACACTGATACTATTCTTCTCCAAAATGGTGATTCATGCTTCATAGGTTTCTAAAATTATATTACTGACACAGAATATAGAATCCACGTACATATATCCTCAATATTTTGGTACAAACTTTACCTATAGGTTGTTGCATGCCATATACGAACTGTCCCATCCTCAGAACCAGTAATTATAATAGGAAGTTCAGGATGAAAACATACTGCGGACACGTTGTGTGTGTGGCCTTCTAGTGTCTGGACACAACTTTTGGTTTGATAGTCCCACACCTATTTTTGCAGAAATTTTTATGAACTTAAATGAAAAATTCTTCTATTGTATTGAAAACTGGACTGAACAAAACAAGAACAGAGAGCAAACCTTAGCAGTGTGATCATCAGAACCAGTAATCAGATAAGGTTTATCACCACCAGTAAAATAATCAACGCAGTTTACACCTTTCTGATGGGCATCCAATGTAAAATTTGGGTCTGGGGAACCAAGATTCCAAATCTAGAAATGGCAAATTGATAATATAGAACCATGATTAGATAATAGATAAAATGACTAAATGAAGTGCATAAAACGATAAAGAAGTTATACAAAAAAGTTCAGTCCTACCTTTATGGTGCGATCAAGAGATGCACTAGCAAAAGTGTTAGTGTCTTTTGGATTAAAAGTCACTTGCATCACATAATGGGAATGTCCTTCAAATATTTGAGTACAGACCCAACCCTTCTCCCAGTCCCAGAGTTTTATGAGCATATCATCAGATGATGACAGCACATACGGCAGAGTAGGGTGAACAGCCACACACCTAATGTAATCTGTATGTGCCTCAAATACTTTGACCTTATCCATTGTATTGTAATTGTATACACGAATAAACATATCGTCAGCGCCAGCAACAACCCATTGCTTCCGTGATATGAACTTGGCTGATCTAACTGCAGACACAAAGTGATGATTTTAGAGCCAGTAGAAGCCCAGTAAAAATAATGATGAAAGAAAAATTATCACAAATTCATCAAGCAAATAAGAATGTAAAAGAAAGTAATGCAGATGATTATTTACCTGGTAACTCAGTAACCTCAAATGACTTCACCATAGTCTGGAATGACAAAAAAGAACAATCAAGTCAGATCTAGTTGCATAATAGAGACTCTAAAGAACGCAGACTTTTGAGAAATGCAAACTTCAGAGGTTCAAAGATAAGCTTCATTTTCCATGCCTTTAAGTTGAAAGATAGCTTTTATTTAAGCTTAGGCCTCAGGTGTTTTTAATTACTAAATACCAAATGTAGGAAATTTTCAGGCGCAATCCTCAAGACATTATGGTCAAAACAGCTTGCATAAGCAATTTCTTTATTTTCTATATCAATGACAGGGCTTCTCTTTCAGCTTATTACATCACTAAAAATCAGGGGAGGTGGTTAGTAAGCAAATATTTTAGCAGAATAATGAACTACATTGGTTGTAACTCAAATCATTCAAATTTAATAAACTATGTTTCAAGAGACCATAGACTTGATGTAGAACTAACTAAAACATGTCAAAAAATTAACTAATGGCCTCATATAGCAACAATGCATTTTAGGGTTACATGTATATTCATTGTAACGTTAACATCAAGCTTCTTAATTATCTATCTTGCAGTCATAGACACTAAAATACACTTCAATTGACAACTAGTAAAGTTGATAACGCAGAAGCCAAGAACACTAAACAGGACTTAGTTTTTTCTATTTTGCAATTACTATGTTATATAATACCTGAGTCTGGTAGTTCCAGATGCACACTGTCCCTGAATACAAACTTGCTAGAATCCTGCAGTTAAAACAGCAACAGTCATATTGCAGTCAATGAACCATTTCTCAAACGTGAAGCATCTAGTAGTTGAACAAATTACATATAAATGAAGTATGCATTATATGATACTTATTTGGCATAACAAGTCTAAATGCACTGCATTGCATTGCAACTTACCATGGCTCCGTTGGGTGTAGGTCCACTGATTTTACTCTCTCTGATCTTTGAGCAAGTTTCCTCTGATCCAAAAGTGCAAAGACATTCATTCAATCGGTTCAAATTTACATTTAGAACATAAAGATCTAGTATTAGTACTGAATCAAAATGAAAGCATATGCACAAAAGTACCTTGATTTCGAGTCTGAGAGGCTGCAAACCCAACAAAACACCAAAAATTAATCAGTTATAAGAAGAAGAAAAAAAACAAGATCTCAATCAAATTCAAATACAGAAAGCGTCAAGAAATCATGACAGTGTAAAAAACAAAAGAACAAAAGGAGTTCCAAATCAATGTCAGCACAAATAGCTATATGACTCTGAATTTTCCTTCTCATTAAGTCTTGCATTAGCTTTCTAGATATGAGAACAAGTATCCACAATTCACATACTCTCAATCAGTCCCAGATCCCGCCCAATTCAAGCTGATACAATCAGTTTGGCTGCTGAGAACAAAACAAAAGCTCTAGATCACCACACTTCTATATTTTCCCTCCCATGCACACCATTGTCCCGGCAGCCAAACAAACTATAACTAATCCTAATTCCCGCATTCAAATCAACACACACAATCCTCAATTCCACAACATCAAATCGAAGCATGCTTTTGCCAGATCTAAGCTGAAATCACACCATTTGACTGCAGAGAATGCAAATGAAAACAAAACGAGAGCTCCGAAATCACCACACGTCAATGTTTTCACTCCAACGTGCACCATTTCCCCGGCAACCAAACAGACTCTAGCTAATCCTAACTCCCGCACTCAAATCAGCACACACACAAATGCTCAATTCCACAACAACTGTACATAACTCACGCACTCGGACGGGAATTGCAAAATTAACACCAAATCGAAGCGTGATTTTGCCAGATCTAAGCTGAAATCACAAGTGCAAGAAACCGATTCAAATTAATGAAAAAGCTCACCATTTTTACGCGAAGGTCGAGCTCCGATCGGGATCACGATCAACGAAACCTAGAGATCCAGACACCGAGAGAGAGAGGTTTCTGGTGCTTCAACGGAGAGATCGGAGAGAGAGATGTGTAGAGAAAGATCGAAGAAGAAGCTATGGCTATTGTCTTTACAGTTGGTGTGAATGTTTTTGTGATGTTGCAAACAAAACGGTGCGTTTTAGCTGTAGATGGATCTGAAGATCTGAAATAGATGGACGGTACAGATTCGACGATGGATCGGTCTTGGTACCGTTCGCCACGTGGCGCTTGACTATTGGAGTGCAGGTGTCACACCGGAGCTTACTCAAGTACCTCCCTCGCACACCGAAACATATTTTCTGTAGGAAATGTTTTGTGTTTTTTTTTTAATCAGCGACGATACTCGAAATAAAAACATTTTTCGCTCTTTAAACCTTAATTCTTACCTCACAAATCTCACCTATACCGTCAACAAAAAATTGGAATTTTAACCAATAACACTGCTTGATAGGGTCCTATAGCGACAAATTCAGATTGAATTTTTTGTCTGAACCGAAAGTGGGTTTGAATCTATTCGAGTTTTCACGAATCGGTTTTCTGTACTTTAGTGTACCTAAACGAATTATGATTATATTTGGTTTGTGGGCATAATTGACCTCAATAATTAGAGAATGTGTTAAGAGATTAGGTATGCCCGATGGAACGTATTAGCCATGTTAACGCATCCGACCTGAGTCGACCCCTACTTGCTTTTATATTATTTTATACCACATATAAAAATGTACAAAAATAATGTTTTGCTTATCATATTTTAAAGCCCAAAACAGATTAGAAATTAAATGAGACAATAAGTTGGAATCTTTGGGCTCCCAAAATCATATTACAAGCAAAAAAAAAAAACGGCTTCTAAAACAAGATAAAAGAAAAAGAAACAAACTGACATGGCCCAAGCATTGCATAAGGATCCAAAGAGAAAATAGAGTAGGCTTGGCCCATAAAAGGACTGAAAAAAAAAATATAAAATATAACAACAAGAATAAAAATAAAAATAATAAGTTTTCAATTGTTTTACAGT